>CAXHKU010000158.1:0-74000 GCA_964017125.1 Flabesymbios commensalis
AGTTTGGTGTGAAATTTGATTGACTATTATTAAAAGTTATTCATTTAGACGTCAATTCAGACGTCAATTCTCAACCGTTTTCCATGTAGTTTTGCAGGCAACATTGGCTGTTATTACGGCAACTTCCCTGTAAATTTGGCGAAGTTTGATTAATTACTGCAAAAGTTATTAATGAGATTGGTGTGAAATTTGATTGAGTATTATTAAAAGTTATTCATTTAGACGTCAATTCAGACGTCAATTCTCAACAGTTTTCGGTGTAGTTTTGTAGGCACCATCGGCTGGTATTACGGCAACTTATGTGTAAATTTGGCGAAGTTTGATTGATTATTGCAGAAGATATTAATGAGCTTGGTGTGAAATTTGATTGAGTTTTTTTAAAAGTTATTCATTTAGACGTCAATTCAGACTTCAATTCTCAACCGTTTCCCATGTAGTTTTGTAGGCAACATCGGCTGTTATTACAGCAACTTCCCTGTAAATTTGGCGAAGTTTGATTAATGTAAACATTGCGAAGTTTGATTTATTACTGCAAAAAATATTAAAGAGATTGTTGTGAAATTTGATTGAGTATTATTAAAAGTTATTCATTTAGACGTCAATTCAGACGTCAATTCTCAACCGTTTTCCATGTAGTTTTGCAGGCAACATTGGCTGTTATTACGGCTACTTCCATGTAAATTTGGCGAAGTTTGATTAATTACTGCAAAAGTTATTAATGAGATTGGTGTGAAATTTGATTGAGTATTATTAAAAGTTATTCATTTAGACGTCAATTCAGACATCAATTCTCAACAGTTCTCGATGTGGTTTTGTAGGCACCATCGGCTGGTATTACGGCAACTTATGTGTAAATTTGGCGAAGTTTAATTAATTATTGCAGAAGTTATTAATGAGCTTGGTGTGAAATTTGATTGACTATTATTAAAAGTTATTCATTTAGACGTCAATTCAAACGTCACTTCTAAACCGTTTCCCATGTAATTTTGCAGACACCATCGGCTGGTATTACGGCTACTTCCCTGTAAATTTGGCGAAGTTTGATTAATTACTGCAAAAGTTATTAATGAGATTGGTGTGAAATTTGATTGAGTATTATTAAAAGTTATTCATTTAGACGTCAATTCAGACGTCAATTCTCAACAGTTTTCGATGTAGTTTTGTAGGCACCATCGGCTGGTATTACGGCAACGTATGTGTAAATTTGGCGAAGTTTGATTAATTATTGCAGAAGTTATTAATGAGCTTGGTGTGAAATTTGATTGAGTTTTTTTAAAAGTTATTCATTTAGACGTCAATTCAGACGTCAATTCTCAACCGTTTTCCATGTAGTTTTGCAGGCAACATTGGCTGTTATTACGGCTACTTCCATGTAAATTTGGCGAAGTTTGATTAATTACTGCAAAAGTTATTAATGAGATTGGTGTGAAATTTGATTGAGTATTATTAAACGTTATTCATTTAGACGTCAATTCTCAACCGTTTCCCATGTAGTTTTGTAGGCAACATCGGCTGTTATTACAGCAACTTCCCTGTAAATTTGACGAAGTTTGATTAATGTAAACATTGCGAAGTTTGATTTATTACTGCAAAAATTATTAAAGAGATTGTTGTGAAATTTGATTGATTATTATTAAAAGTTATTCATTTAAACGTCAATTCAGACGTCAATTCTCAACCGTTTTCGATGTAGTTTTGCAGGCACCATCGGCTGGTATTACGGCAACTTCCGTGTGAATTTGGCGAAGTCTGATTAATTATTGCAGAAGTTATTAATGAGCTTGGTGTGAAATTTGCTTGACTATTATTAAAAGTTATTCATTTAGACGTCAATTCAGACGTCGATTCTCAACCGTTTTCCATGTAGTTTTGCAGGCAACATTGGCTGTTATTACGGCAACTTCCCTGTAAATTTGGCGAAGTTTGATTAATCACTGCAAAAGTTATTAATGATATTGGTGTGAAATTTGATTGAGTATTATCAAAAGTTATTCATTTTGACGTCAATTCAGACGTCAATTCTCAACCGTTTTCCATGTAGTTTTGCAGGCAACATCGGCTGTTATTACGGCAACTTCCCTGTAAATTTGGCGAAGTTTGATTAATGTAAACTTTGCGAAGTTTGATTTATTACTGCAAAAATTATTAAAGAGGTTGTTGTGAAAATTGATTGAGTATTATTAAAAGTTATTCATTTAAACGTCAATTCAGACGTCACTTCTCAACTGTTTTCCATGTAATTTGCAGACACCATCGGCTGGTATTACGGCAACTGCCCTGTAAACTTGGCGAAGTGTGATTAATTACTGCAAAAGTTATTAATGAGATTGGTGTGAAATTTGATTGAGTATTATTAAAAGTTACTCATTTAGACGTCAATTCAGACGTCAATTCTCAACCGTTTTCCATGTAGTTTTGCAGGCAACATTGGCTTTTATTACGGCAACTTCCCTGTAAATTTGGCGAAGTTTGATTAATTACTGCATAAGTTATTAATGGGATTGGTGTAAAATTTGATTGAGTATTATTAAAAGTTACTCATTTAGACGTCAATTCAGACGTCAATTCTCAACCGTTTTCCATGTAGTTTTGCAGGCAACATTGGCTTTTATTACGGCAACTTCCCTGTAAATTTGGCGAAGTTTGATTAATTACTGCATAAGTTATTAATGGGATTGGTGTAAAATTTGATTGAGTATTATTAAAAGTTATTCATTTAGACGTCAATTCAGACGTCAATTCTTAACTGTTTTCGATGTAGTTTTGCGGGCACCATCGGCTGGTATTACGGCAACTTCCGTGTAAATTTGGCGAAGTTTGATTAATTATTGCAGAAGTTATTAATGAGCTTGGTGTGAAACTCGATTGACTATTATTAAAAGTTATTCATTTAGACGTCAATTCAGACGTCAATTCTCAACCGTTTTCCATGTAGTTTTGCAGGCAACATTGGCTGGTATTACGGCAGCTTACCTGTAAATTTGGCGAAGTTTGATTAATTACTGCATAAGTTATTAATGAGATTGGTGTAAAATTTGATTGAGTATTATTAAAAGTTATTCATTTAGACGTCAATTCAGACGTCAATTCTTAACTGTTTTCCATGTAGTTTTGCAGGCACCATCGGCTGGTATTACGGCAATTTCCCGGTAAATTTGGCGAAGTTTGATTAATTACTGCAAAAATTATTAATGAGCTTGGTGTGAAATTTGATTGACTATTATTAAAAGTTATTCATTTAAACGTCAATTCAGACGTCAATTCTCAACCGTTTCCCATGTAGTTTTACAGGCAACATTGGCTGTTATTACGGCAGCTTCCTTGTAAATTTGGCGGAGTTTGATTAATTACTGCATAAGTTATTAATGAGATTGGTGTGAAATTTGATTGAGTATTATTAAAAGTTATTCATTTAGACGTCAATTCAGACGTCAATTCTCAACCGTTTTCCATGTAGTTTTGTAGGCACCATCGGCTGATATTACGGCAACTTAAGTGTAAATTTGGCGAAGTTTGATTAATTATTGCAGAAGTTATTAATGAGCTTGGTGTGAAATTTGATTGAGTATTATTAAAAGTTATTCATTTAGACGTCAATTCAGACGTCAATTCTCAACCGTTTTCCATGTAGTTTTGTAGGCAACATCGGCTGTTATTAAGGCAACTTCCCTGTAAATTTGGCGAAGTTTGATTAATGTAAACTTTGCGAAGTTTGATTTATTACTGCAAAAATTATTAAAGAGATTCTTGTGAAATTTGATTGAGTATTTATAAAAGTGATTCATTTAAACGTCAATTCAGACGTCACTTCTCAACTGTTTTCCATGTAATTTTGCAGATACCATCGGCTGGTATTACGACAACTTCCCTGTAAATTTGGCGAAGTTTGATTAATTACTGCATAAGTTATTAATGAGATTGGTGTGAAATTTGATTGAGTATTATTAAACGTTATTCATTTAGACGTCAATTCAGACGTCAATTCTCAACCGTTTTCGATGTAGTTTTGCAGGCACCATCGGCTGGCATTACGGCAACTTCCGTGTAAATTTGGCGAAGTTTGATTAATTATTGCAGAAGTTATTAATGAGCTTGGTGTGAAATTTGATTGACTATTATTAAAAGTTATTCATTTAGACGTCAATTCAGACGTCAATTCTCAACCGTTTTCCATGTAGTTTTGCAGGCAACATCGGCTGTTATTATGGCAACTTCCCTGTATATTTGGCGAAGTTTGATGAATGTAAACTTTGCGAAGTTTGATGTATTACTGCAAAAATTATTAAAGAGATTGTTGTGAAATTTGATTGAGTATTATTAAAAGTTATTCATTTAAACGTCAATTCAGACGTCACTTCTCAACTGTTTTCCATGTAATTTTGCGGACACCATCGGCTGGTATTACAGCAACTTCCCTGTAAATTTGGCGAAGTTTGATTAATTACTGCAAAAGTTATTAATGAGATTGGTGTGAAATTTGTTTGAGTATTATTAAAAGTTATTCATTTAGACGTCAATTCAGACGTCAATTCTCAACCGTTTTTTCGATGTAGTTTTGCAGGCACCATCGGCTGGTATTACGGCAACTTCCCTGTAAATTTGGCGAAGTTTAATTACTGCAAAAGTTATTCATGAGATTGGTGTGAAATTTGATTGAATATTATTAAAAGTTATTTATTTAAACGTCAATTCAGACGTCACTTCTCAACTGTTTTCCATGTCATTTTGCAGACACCATAGGCTGGTATTACGGCAACTTCCTGTAAATTTGGCGAAGTTTGATTAATTACTGCATAAGTTATTAATGAGCTTGGTGTGAAATTTGATTGACTATTATTAAAAGTTATTTATTTAGACGTCAATTCAGACGTCAATTCTCAACTGTTTTCCATGTAGTTTTGCAGGCACCATCGGCTTTTATTACGGCAACTGCCCTGTAAATTTGGCGAAGTTTGATTAATTACTGCAAAAGTTATTAATGAGATTGGTGTGAAATTTGTTTGAGTATTATTAAAAGTTATTCATTTAGACGTCAATTCAGACGTCAATTCTCAACCGTTTTCCATGTAATTTTTTAGGCGCCATCGGCTGGTATTACGGCAACTGCCCTGTAAATTTGGCGAAGTGTGATTAATTACTGCAAAAGTTATTAATGAGATTGGTGTGAAATTTGATTGAGTATTATTAAAAGTTACACATTTAGACGTCAATTCCGACGTCAATTCTCAACCGTTTTCCATGTAGTTTTGCAGGCAAGATCACCTTTTATCTACGGCAACTTCCCTGTAAACTTGGCGAAGTTTGATTAATTACTGCATATGTTATTAATGAGATTGGTGTAAAATTTGATTGAGTATTATTAAAAGTTATTCATTTAGACGTCAATTCAGACGTCAATTCTTAACTGTTTTCCATGTAGTTTTGCAGGCACCATCGGCTGTTATTACGGCAACTTCCGTGTGAATTTGGCGAAGTTTGATTAATTATTGCAGAAGTTATTAATGAGCTTGGTGTGAAATTTGATTGACTATTATTAAAAGTTATTCATTTAGACGTCAATTCAGACGTCAATTCTCAACCGTTTTCCATGTAGTTTTGCAGGCAACATTGGCTGTTATTACGGCAACTTCCCTGTAAATTTGGCGAAGTTTGATTAACTACTGCAAAAGTTATTAATGAGATTGGTGTGAAATTTGATTGAGTATTATTAAAAGTTATTCATTTAGACGTCAATTCAGACGTCAATTCTCAACAGTTCTCGATGTAGTTTTGTAGGCACCATCGCCTGGTATTACGGCAACTTATGTGTAAATTTGGCGAAGTTTGATTAATTATTGCAGAAGTTATTAATGAGCTTGGTGTGAAATTTGATTGAGTTTTTATAAAAGTTATTCATTTAGACGTCAATTCAGACTTCAATTCTCAACCGTTTCCCATGTAGTTTTGTAGGCAACATCGGCTGTTATTACAGCAACTTCCCTGTAAATTTGGCGAAGTTTGATTAATGTAAACATTGCGAAGTTTGATTTATTACTGCAAAAATTATTAAAGATATTGTTGTGAAATTTGATTGAGTATTATTAAAAGTTATTCATTTAAACGTCAATTCAGACGTCGATTCTCAACCGTTTCCCATGTAGTTTTGCAGGCAACATTGGCTGTTATTACGGCAATTTCCCTGTAAATTTGGCGAAGATTGATTAATTACTGCGAAAGTTATTAATGAGATTGGTGTGAAATTTGATTGAGTATTATCAAAAGTTATTCATTTAGACGTCAATTCAGACGTCAATTCTCAACCGTTTTCCATGTAGTTTAGCAGGCAACATTGGCTGTTATTACGGCAACTTCCCTGTAAATTTGGCGAAGATTGATTAATTACTGCAAAAGTTATTAATGAGATTGGTGTGAAATTTGATTGAGTATTATCAAAAGTTATTCATTTAGACGTCAATTCAGACGTCAATTCTCAACCGTTTTCCATGTAGTTTAGCAGGCAGCATTGGCTGTTATTACGGCAACTTCCCTGTAAATTTGGCGAAGATTGATTAATTACTGCAAAAGTTATTAATGAGATTGGTGTAAAATTTGATTGAGTATTATTAAAAGTTATTCATTTAGACGTCAATTCAGACGTCAATTCTCAACAGTTTTCGATATAGTTTTGTAGGCACCATCGGCTGGTATTACGGCAACTTATGTGTAAATTTGGCGAAGTTTGATTAATTATTGCAGAAGTTATTAATGAGCTTGGTGTGAAATTTGATTGAGTTTTTTTAAAAGTTATTCATTTAGACGTCAATTCAGACGTCAATTCTCAACCGTTTTCCATGTAGTTTAGCAGGCAACATTGGCTGTTATTACGGCAACTTCCCTGTAAATTTGGCGAAGATTGATTAATTACTGCAAAAGTTATTAATGAGATTGGTGTGAAATTTGATTGAGTATTATTAAAAGTTATTCATTTAGACGTCAATTCAGACGTCAATTCTCAACAGTTTTCGATGTAGTTTTGTAGGCACCATCGGCTGGTATTACGGCAACTTATGTGTAAATTTGGCGAAGTTTGATTAATTATTGCAGAAGTTATTAATGAACTTGGTGTGAAATTTGATTGACTATTATTAAAAGTTATTCATTTAGACGTCAATTCAGACGTCAATTCTCAACCGTTTTCCATGTAGTTTTGCAGGCAACATTGGCTGTTATTACGGCTACTTTCATGTAAATTTGGCGAAGTTTGATTAATTACTGCAAAAGTTATTAATGAGATTGGTGTGAAATTTGATTGACTATTATTAAAAGTTATTCATTTAGACGTCAATTCAGACGTCAATTCTCAACAGTTCTCGATGTAGTTTTGTAGGCACCATCGGCTGGTATTACGGCAACTTATGTGTAAATTTGGCGAAGTTTGATTAATTATTGCAGAAGTTATTAATGAGCTTGGTGTGAAATTTGATTGAGTTTTTTTAAAAGTTATTCATTTAGACGTCAATTCAGACTTCAATTCTCAACCGTTTCCCATGTAGTTTTGTAGGCAACATCGGCTGTTATTACAGCAACTTCCCTGTAAATTTGGCGAAGTTTGATTAATGTAAACATTGCGAAGTTTGATTTATTACTGCAAAAATTATTAAAGATATTGTTGTGAAATTTGATTGAGTATTATTAAAAGTTATTCATTTAAACGTCAATTCAGACGTCGATTCTCAACCGTTTCCCATGTAGTTTTGCAGGCAACATTGGCTGTTATTACGGCAATTTCCCTGTAAATTTGGCGAAGATTGATTAATTACTGCGAAAGTTATTAATGAGATTGGTGTGAAATTTGATTGAGTATTATCAAAAGTTATTCATTTAGACGTCAATTCAGACGTCAATTCTCAACCGTTTTCCATGTAGTTTAGCAGGCAACATTGGCTGTTATTACGGCAACTTCCCTGTAAATTTGGCGAAGATTGATTAATTACTGCAAAAGTTATTAATGAGATTGGTGTGAAATTTGATTGAGTATTATCAAAAGTTATTCATTTAGACGTCAATTCAGACGTCAATTCTAAACCGTTTTCCATGTAGTTTAGCAGGCAGCATTGGCTGTTATTACGGCAACTTCCCTGTAAATTTGGCGAAGATTGATTAATTACTGCAAAAGTTATTAATGAGATTGGTGTAAAATTTGATTGAGTATTATTAAAAGTTATTCATTTAGACGTCAATTAAGACGTCAATTCTCAACAGTTTTCGATATAGTTTTGTAGGCACCATCGGCTGGTATTACGGCAACTTATGTGTAAATTTGGCGAAGTTTGATTAATTATTGCAGAAGTTATTAATGAGCTTGGTGTGAAATTTGATTGAGTTTTTTTAAAAGTTATTCATTTAGACGTCAATTCAGACTTCAATTCTCAACCGTTTCCCATGTAGTTTTGTAGGCAACATCGGCTGTTATTACAGCAACTTCCCTGTAAATTTGGCGAAGTTTGATCAATGTAAACATTGCGAAGTTTGATTTATTACTGCAAAAAATATTAAAGAGATTGTTGTGAAATTTGATTGAGTATTATTAAAAGTTATTCATTTAAACGTCAATTCAGACGTCAATTCTGAACCGTTTTTGATGTAGTTTTGCAGGCACCATCGGCTGGTATTACGGCAACTTATGTGTAAATTTGGCAAAGTTTGATTAATTATTGCAGAAGTTATTAATGAGCTTGGTGTGAAATTTGATTGACTATTATTAAAAGTTATTCATTTAGACGTCAATTCAGACGTCAATTCTCAACCGTTTTCCATGTAGTTTTGCAGGCAACATTGGCTGTTATTACGGCTACTTCCATGTAAATTTGGCGAAGTTTGATTAATTACTGCAAAAGTTATTAATGAGATTGGTGTGAAATTTGATTGAGTATTATTAAAAGTTATTCATTTAGACGTCAATTCAGACGTCAATTCTCAACAGTTCTCGATGTAGTTTTGTAGGCACCATCGGCTGGTATTACGGCAACTTATGTGTAAATTTGGCGAAGTTTAATTAATTATTGCAGAAGTTATTAATGAGCTTGGTGTGAAATTTGATTGACTATTATTAAAAGTTATTCATTTAGACGTCAATTCAGACGTCACTTCTCAACTGTTTCCCATCTAATTTTGCAGACACCATCGGCTGGTTTTACGGCTACTTCCCTGTAAATTTGGCGAAGTTTGATTAATTACTGCAAAAGTTATTAATGAGATTGGTGTGAAATTTGATTGAGTATTATTAAAAGTTATTCATTTAGACGTCAATTCAGACGTCAATTCTCAACAGTTTTCGATGTAGTTTTGTAGGCACCATCGGCTGGTATTACGGCAACTTATGTGTAAATTTGGCGAAGTTTGATTAATTATTGCAGAAGTTATTAATGAGCTTGGTGTGAAATTTGATTGAGTTTTTTTAAAAGTTATTCATTTAGACGTCAATTCAGACTTCAATTCTCAACCGTTTCCCATGTAGTTTTGTAGGCAACATCGGCTGTTATTACAGCAACTTCCCTGTAAATTTGGCGAAGTTTGATTAATGTAAACATTGCGAAGTTTGATTTATTACTGCAAAAAATTTTAAAGAGATTGTTGTGAAATTTGATTGAGTATTATTAAAAGTTATTCATTTAAACGTCAATTCAGACGTCAATTCTAAACCGTTTTTGATGTAGTTTTGCAGGCACCATCGGCTGGTATTACGGCAACTTCCGTGTAAATTTGGCGAAGTTTGATTAATTATTGCAGAAGTTATTAATGAGCTTGGTGTGAAATTTGATTGACTATTATTAAAAGTTATTCATTTAGACGTCAATTCAGACGTCGATTCTCAACCGTTTTCCATGTAATTTTGCAGGCAACATTGGCTGTTATTACGGCAACTGCCCTGTAAATTTGGGAAAGTTTGATTAATTACTGCAAAAGTTATTAATGAGATTCGTGTGAAATTTGATTGAGTATTATTAAACGTTATTCATTTAGACGTCAATTCTCAACCGTTTCCCATGTAGTTTTGAAGGCAACATCGGCTGTTATTACAGCAACTTCCCTGTAAATTTGGCGAAGTTTGATTAATGTAAACATTGCGAAGTTTGATTTATTACTGCAAAAATTATTAAAGAGATTGTTGTGAAATTTGATTGATTATTATTAAAAGTTATTCATTTAAACGTCAATTCAGACGTCAATTCTCAACTGTTTTCCATGTAATTTGCAGACACCATCGGCTGGTATTACGGCAACTTCCCTATAAATTTGACGAAGTTTGATTAATTACTGCAGAAGTTAATAATGAGGTTGGTTTGAAATTTGATTGAGTATTATTAAAAGTTATTCATTTAGACGTCAATTCAGACGTCAATTCTCAACAGTTTTCGATGTAGTTTTGCGGGCACCATCGGCT
Source organism: Flabesymbios commensalis (assembly GCA_964017125.1). Taxonomy (NCBI): domain Eukaryota; kingdom Metazoa; phylum Annelida; class Polychaeta; order Terebellida; family Flabelligeridae; genus Flabesymbios; species Flabesymbios commensalis. The sequence goes on from CAXHKU010000158.1 coordinate 10,424, forward strand.
GGTATTACCAAATTATGGTCCAAGTTGTTATCCTCTGGGATATCAGGGCGGATTCTAAAAGTAATTAAAAACCTCTACAGTCAGGCAAAATCATGTGTTAATGTAAATGGAAAAAACTCTGAATATTTCTCATGTAATGTTGGAGTTCGACAAGGAGAAAATTTATCTCCGTTGCTTTTTTCTCTCTACTTAGCTGATCTTAACGAATTTATATCACGATCTTGTAAAGGTCTAGAAAAAATCCAGGAGATGGACCAGCTAGTCCATGATCCAACAGAAGATCTAGTATCGTACTTAAAGTTATATATTTTGATGTACGCGGATGATACTGTATTATTGGCTGAATCCCCTGAAGACCTGCAAAAATATTTGGATACTCTAAATGAATATTGTAACAATTTTGATTTAAAAATTAACACCAGTAAAACCAAAATATTCATTTTTTCGCGAGGCAAATTAAAAAATATACCTTCGTTTAATTTTGCGGACATGAAACTTGATGTAGTCAATGATTACAATTACCTGGGTGTCACGTTTAATTTTAATGCAAAATTTAATGTTGCAAAACAAAGTCTTTATCAAAAGGGATGTAGGGCAATGTTCGCTCTACTGAAACGGATTAAATCTCTATCTCTACCTCCAGATATTGCATTAAAGTTATTTGACACTCTGGTAAAACCTGTTGTATTATATGGAGCTGAAGTGTGGGGAAGTGAAAATTGCGACATTGTAAATAAAGTGAAATTAAGGTTCTGTAAATATATTTTACATGCTCATAAATCTACTTGCTCTAATATGGTTTATGGAGAGTTGGGTGAAACGCCGCTTCATATAGATATTAAATGTAAAATGATCCTCTACTGGGCGAGACTGATTAACAGTAAAGAAAATAAACTGTCGAAATTGATTTACTCTTTAATATATAAACTTTATGAGAAGGATTTGTTTCATTCTAGTTGGATTACCTCGGTGAAAAACATACTAGATAGTGCTGGATTCTCTGGGATTTGGACGAATCAATCTTTACCTAAATCACCGGATCATTTTAATACAATTCTCAAGTTAAGGCTGCACGACCAATTCATACAAAATTGGAATGAAGGCATAACAAAAGGTGGTAAATATACTGTATACCGTATAATTAAAAATACTTTTGGTTTCGAGAAATATCTGACTGAACTACCTGTAAATAATAGAATTCTTATGACAAAATTTCGGTGCCGCAATCACCGTCTACCAATCGAAGCTGGTTGTCGGGCTCAAATTCAGCGCGACCTACGGTTATGTCTCCATTGCAATGACATCGGCGATGAGTACCACTATCTGTTATGCTGTCCGTTATTCAGAGAAGAGCGTAAAAAATATATAAATGTCAAATTCTGGAAAAGACCTTCCACTATTCAACTGGAACAATTATTCAAACAAAACGATTATAATAATGTACTGCAGTTAAGTTTATTCGTGAAAGTGATTATCGCAAAGTTTTAAAGCGTTCTTAACAATGAATAATAACATCTAATCCACTGATTCTTGTATAAATCATTACAATTGTAAATAGAATTATAATATGCACTGTATTGTATCATATGGCGCCAGCGCTTTCCTGGCTCTTCTGTCATGTTCCGCACACAGGAACCATCAGCAATAAATACTTGTTACTTGTTACTTGTTACTTGTTACTTGGCAACTTCCGTGTAAATTTGGCGAAGTTTGATTAATTATTGCAGAAGTTATTAATGAGCTTGGTGTGAAATTTGATTGAGTATTATTAAAAGTTATTCATTTCGACGTCAATTCAGACGTCAATTCTCAACCGTTTTCCATGTAGTTTTGTAGGCACCATCGGCTGATATTACGGCAACTCAAGTGTACATTTGGCGAAGTTTGATTAATTATTGCAGAAGTTATTAATGAGCTTGGTGTGAAATTTGCTTGACTATTATTAAAAGTTATTCATTTAGACGTCAATTCAGACGTCGATTCTCAACCGTTTTCCATTTAGTTTTGCAGGCAACATTGGCTGTTATTACGGCAACTTCCCTGTAAAATTGGCGAAGTTTTATTAATTACTGCAAAAGTTATTAATGAGATTGGTGTGAAATTTGATTGAGTATTATCAAAAGTTATTCATTTAGACGTCAATTCAGACGTCAATTCTCAACCGTTTTCCATGTAATTTTGCAGGCACCATCGGCTGGTATTACGGCAACTGCCCTGTAAATTTGGCGAAGTGTGATTAATTACTGCAAAAGTTATTAATGAGATTGGTGTGAAATTTGATTGAGTATTATTAAAAGTTACTCATTTAGACGTCAATTCAGACGTCAATTCTCAACCGTTTTCCATGTAGTTTTGCAGGCAACATTGGCTTTTATTACGGCAACTTCCCTGTAAATTTGGCGAAGTTTGATTAATTACTGCATAAGTTATTAATGGGATTGGTGTAAAATTTGATTGAGTATTATTAAAAGTTATTCATTTAGACGTCAATTCAGACGTCAATTCTTAACTGTTTTCGATGTAGTTTTGCGGGCACCATCGGCTGGTATTACGGCAACTTCCGTGTAAATTTGGCGAAGTTTGATTAATTATTGCAGAAGTTATTAATGAGCTTGGTGTGAAATTCGATTGACTATTATTAAAAGTTATTCATTTAGACGTCAATTCAGACGTCAATTCTCAACCGTTTTCCATGTAGTTTTGCAGGCAGCATTGGCTGTTATTACGGCAGCTTACCTGTAAATTTGGCGAAGTTTGATTAATCACTGCAAAAGTTATTAATGATATTGGTGTGAAATTTGATTGAGTATTATCAAAAGTTATTCATTTTGACGTCAATTCAGACGTCAATTCTCAACCGTTTTCCATGTAGTTTTGCAGGCAACATCGGCTGTTATTACGGCAACTTCCCTGTAAATTTGGCGAAGTTTGATTAATGTAAACTTTGCGAAGTTTGATTTATTACTGAAAAAATTATTAAAGAGGTTGTTGTGAAATTTGATTGAGTATTATTAAAAGTTATTCATTTAAACGTCAATTCAGACGTCACTTCTCAACTGTTTTCCATGTAATTTGCAGACACCATCGGCTGGTATTACGGCAACTTCCCTGTAAATTTGACGAAGTTTGATTAATTACTGCAGAAGTTAATAATGAGGTTGGTTTGAAATTTGATTGAGTATTATTAAAAGTTATTCATTTATACGTCAATTCAGACGTCAATTCTCAACTGTTTTCGATGTAGTTTTGCGGGCACTATCGGCTGGTATTACGGCAACTTCCGTGTAAATTTGGCGAAGTTTGATTAATTATTGCAGAAGTTATTAATGAGCTTGGTGTGAAATTTGATTGAGTATTATTAAAAGTTATTCATTTAGACGTCAATTCAGACGTCAATTCTCAACCGTTTTCCATGTAGTTTTGTAGGCACCATCGGCTGATATTACGGCAACTTAAGTGTAAATTTGGCGAAGTTGATTAATTATTGCAGAAGTTATTAATGAGCTTGGTGTGAAATTTGCTTGACTATCATTAAAAGTTATTCATTTAGACGTCAATTCAGACGTCGATTCTCAACCGTTTTCCATTTAGTTTTGCAGGCAACATTGGCTGTTATTACGGCAACTTCCCTGTAAAATTGGCGAAGTTTTATTAATTACTGCAAAAGTTATTAATGAGATTGGTGTGAAATTTGATTGAGTATTATCAAAAGTTATTCATTTAGACGTCAATTCAGACGTCAATTCTCAACCGTTTTCCATGTAATTTTGCAGGCACCATCGGCTGGTATTACGGCAACTGCCCTGTAAATTTGGCGAAGTGTGATTAATTACTGCAAAAGTTATTAATGAGATTGGTGTGAAATTTGATTGAGTATTATTAAAAGTTACTCATTTAGACGTCAATTCAGACGTCAATTCTCAACCGTTTTCCATGTAGTTTTGCAGGCAACATTGGCTTTTATTACGGCAACTTCCCTGTAAATTTGGCGAAGTTTGATTAATTACTGCATAAGTTATTAATGGGATTGGTGTAAAATTTGATTGAGTATTATTAAAAGTTATTCATTTAGACGTCAATTCAGACGTCAATTCTTAACTGTTTTCGATGTAGTTTTGCGGGCACCATCGGCTGGTATTACGGCAACTTCCGTGTAAATTTGGCGAAGTTTGATTAATTATTGCAGAAGTTATTAATGAGCTTGGTGTGAAATTCGATTGACTATTATTAAAAGTTATTCATTTAGACGTCAATTCAGACGTCAATTCTCAACCGTTTTCCATGTAGTTTTGCAGGCAGCATTGGCTGTTATTACGGCAGCTTACCTGTAAATTTGGCGAAGTTTGATTAATCACTGCAAAAGTTATTAATGATATTGGTGTGAAATTTGATTGAGTATTATCAAAAGTTATTCATTTTGACGTCAATTCAGACGTCAATTCTCAACCGTTTTCCATGTAGTTTTGCAGGCAACATCGGCTGTTATTACGGCAACTTCCCTGTAAATTTGGCGAAGTTTGATTAATGTAAACTTTGCGAAGTTTGATTTATTACTGCAAAAATTATTAAAGAGGTTGTTGTGAAATTTGATTGAGTATTATTAAAAGTTATTCATTTAAACGTCAATTCAGACGTCACTTCTCAACTGTTTTCCATGTAATTTGCAGACACCATCGGCTGGTATTACGGCAACTTCCCTGTAAATTTGACGAAGTTTGATTAATTATTGCAGAAGTTATTAATGAGCTTGGTGTGAAATTTGATTGAGTATTATTAAAAGTTATTCATTTAGACGTCAATTCAGACGTCAATTCTCAACCGTTTTCCATGTAGTTTTGTAGGCACCATCGGCTGATATTACAGCAACTTAAGTGTAAATTTGGCGAAGTTTGATTAATTATTGCAGAAGTTATTAATGAGCTTGGTGTGAAATTTGCTTGACTATTATTAAAAGTTATTCATTTAGACGTCAATTCAGACGTCGATTCTCAACCGTTTTCCATTTAGTTTTGCAGGCAACATTGGCTGTTATTACGGCAACTTCCCTGTAAAATTGGCGAAGTTTTATTAATTACTGCAAAAGTTATTAATGAGATTGGTGTGAAATTTGATTGAGTATTATCAAAAGTTATTCATTTAGACGTCAATTCAGACGTCAATTCTCAACCGTTTTCCATGTAATTTTGCAGGCACCATCGGCTGGTATTACGGCAACTGCCCTGTAAATTTGGCGAAGTGTGATTAATTACTGCAAAAGTTATTAATGAGATTGGTGTGAAATTTGATTGAGTATTATTAAAAGTTACTCATTTAGACGTCAATTCAGACGTCAATTCTCAACCGTTTTTCATGTAGTTTTGCAGGCAACATTGGCTTTTATTACGGCAACTTCCCTGTAAATTTGGCGAAGTTTGATTAATTACTGCATAAGTTATTAATGGGATTGGTGTAAAATTTGATTGAGTATTATTAAAAGTTATTCATTTAGACGTCAATTCAGACGTCAATTCTCAACCGTTTCCCATGTAGTTTAGCAGGCAACATTGGCTGTTATTACGGCAACTTCCCTGTAAATTTGGCGAAGATTGATTAATTACTGCAAAAGTTATTAATGAGATTGGTGTGAAATTTGATTGAGTATTATCAAAAGTTATTCATTTAGACGTCAATTCAGACGTCAATTCTCAACCGTTTTCCATGTAGTTTTGCAGGCAGCATTGGCTGTTATTACGGCAGCTTACCTGTAAATTTGGCGAAGTTTGATTAATCACTGCAAAAGTTATTAATGATATTGGTGTGAAATTTGATTGAGTATTATCAAAAGTTATTCATTTTGACGTCAATTCAGACGTCAATTCTCAACCGTTTTCCATGTAGTTTTGCAGGCAACATCGGCTGTTATTACGGCAACTTCCCTGTAAATTTGGCGAAGTTTGATTAATGTAAACTTTGCGAAGTTTGATTTATTACTGCAAAAATTATTAAAGAGGTTGTTGTGAAATTTGATTGAGTATTATTAAAAGTTATTCATTTAAACGTCAATTCAGACGTCACTTCTCAACTGTTTTCCATGTAATTTGCAGACACCATCGGCTGGTATTACGGCAACTTCCCTGTAAATTTGACGAAGTTTGATTAATTACTGCAGAAGTTAATAATGAGGTTGGTTTGAAATTTGATTGAGTATTATTAAAAGTTATTCATTTATACGTCAATTCATACGTCAATTCTCAACAGTTTTCGATGTAGTTTTGCGGGCACCATCGGCTGGAAATTACGGCAACTTCCGTGTAAATTTGGCGAAGTTTGATTAATTATTGCAGAAGTTATTAATGAGCTTGGTGTGAAATTTGATTGAGTATTATTAAAAGTTATTCATTTAGACGTCAATTCAGACGTCAATTCTCAACCGTTTTCCATGTAGTTTTGTAGGCACCATCGGCTGATATTACGGCAACTTAAGTGTAAATTTGGCGAAGTTTGATTAATTATTGCAGAAGTTATTAATGAGCTTGGTGTGAAATTTGCTTGACTATTATTAAAAGTTATTCATTTAGACGTCAATTCAGACGTCGATTCTCAACCGTTTTCCATTTAGTTTTGCAGGCAACATTGGCTGTTATTACGGCAACTTCCCTGTAAAATTGGCGAAGTTTTATTAATTACTGCAAAAGTTATTAATGAGATTGGTGTGAAATTTGATTGAGTATTATCAAAAGTTATTCATTTAGACGTCAATTCAGACGTCAATTCTCAACCGTTTTCCATGTAATTTTGCAGGCACCATCGGCTGGTATTACGGCAACTGCCCTGTAAATTTGGCGAAGTGTGATTAATTACTGCAAAAGTTATTAATGAGATTGGTGTGAAATTTGATTGAGTATTATTAAAAGTTACTCATTTAGACGTCAATTCAGACGTCAATTCTCAACCGTTTTCCATGTAGTTTTGCAGGCAACATTGGCTTTTATTACGGCAACTTCCCTGTAAATTTGGCGAAGTTTGATTAATTACTGCATAAGTTATTAATGGGATTGGTGTAAAATTTGATTGAGTATTATTAAAAGTTATTCATTTAGACGTCAATTCAGACGTCAATTCTTAACTGTTTTCGATGTAGTTTTGCGGGCACCATCGGCTGGTATTACGGCAACTTCCGTGTAAATTTGGCGAAGTTTGATTAATTATTGCAGAAGTTATTAATGAGCTTGGTGTGAAATTCGATTGACTATTATTAAAAGTTATTCATTTAGACGTCAATTCAGACGTCAATTCTCAACCGTTTTCCATGTAGTTTTGCAGGCAGCATTGGCTGTTATTACGGCAGCTTACCTGTAAATTTGGCGAAGTTTGATTAATCACTGCAAAAGTTATTAATGATATTGGTGTGAAATTTGATTGAGTATTATCAAAAGTTATTCATTTTGACGTCAATTCAGACGTCAATTCTCAACCCTTTTCCATGTAGTTTTGCAGGCAACATCGGCTGTTATTACGGCAACTTCCCTGTAAATTTGGCGAAGTTTGATTAATGTAAACTTTGCGAAGTTTGATTTATTACTGCAAAAAATATTAAAGAGGTTGTTGTGAAATTTGATTGAGTATTATTAAAAGTTATTCATTTAAACGTCAATTCAGACGTCACTTCTCAACTGTTTTCCATGTAATTTGCAGACACCATCGGCTGGTATTACGGCAACTTCCCTGTAAATTTGACGAAGTTTGATTAATTACTGCAGAAGTTAATAATGAGGTTGGTTTGAAATTTGATTGAGTATTATTAAAAGTTATTCATTTATACGTCAATTCAGACGTCAATTCTCAACAGTTTTCGATGTAGTTTTGCGGGCACCATCGGCTGGTATTACGGCAACTTCCGTGTAAATTTGGCGAAGTTTGATTAATTATTGCAGAAGTTATTAATGAGCTTGGTGTGAAATTTGATTGAGTATTATTAAAAGTTATTCATTTAGACGTCAATTCAGACGTCAATTCTCAACCGTTTTCCATGTAGTTTTGTAGGCACCATCGGCTGATATTACGGCAACTTAAGTGTAAATTTGGCGAAGTTTGATTAATTATTGCAGAAGTTATTAATGAGCTTGGTGTGAAATTTGCTTGACTATTATTAAAAGTTATCCATTTAGACGTCAATTCAGACGTCGATTCTCAACCGTTTTCCATGTAGTTTTGCAGGCAACATCGGCTGTTATTACGGCAACTTCCCTGTAAATTTGGCGAAGTTTGATTAATGCAAACTTTGCGAAGTTTGATTTATTACTGCAAAAATTATTAAAGAGATTGTTTTGAAAATTGATTGAGTATTATTAAAAGTTATTCATTTAAACGTCAATTCAGACGTCAATTCTCAACCGTTTTTGATCTAGTTTTGCAGGCACCATCGGCTGGTATTACGACAACTTCCGTGTAAATTTGGCGAAGTTTGATTAATTATTGCAGAAGTTATTAATGAGCTTGGTGTGAAATTTGATTGACTATTATTAAAAGTTATTCATTTAGACGTCAATTCAGACGTCAATTCTCAACCGTTTTCCATGTAGTTTTGCAGGCAACATTGGCTGTTATTACGGCAACTTCCCTGTAAATTTGACAAAGTTTGATTAATTACTGCAAAAGTTATTAATGAGATTTGTGTGAAATTTGATTGAGTATTATTAAACGTTATTCATTTAGACGTCAATTCAGACGTCAATTCTCAACCGTTTTCCATGTAGTTTTGCAGGCAACATTGGCTGTTATTACGGCAACTTCCCTGTAAATTTGGCGAAGATTGATTAATTACTGCAAAAGTTATTAATGAGATTGGTGTGAAATTTGATTGAGTATTATCAAAAGTTATTCATTTAGACGTCAATTCAGACGTCAATTCTCAACCGTTTCCCATGTAGTTTAGCAGGCAACATTGGCTGTTATTACGGCAACTTCCCTGTAAATTTGGCGAAGATTGATTAATTACTGCAAAAGTTATTAATGAGATTGGTGTGAAATTTGATTGAGTATTATCAAAAGTTATTCATTTAGACGTCAATTCAGACGTCAATTCTCAACCGTTTTCCATGTAGTTTAGCAGGCAACATTGGCTGTTATTACGGCAACTTCCCTGTAAATTTGGCGAAGATTGATTAATTACTGCAAAAGTTATTAATGAGATTGGTGTGAAATTTGATTGAGTATTATTAAAAGTTATTCATTTAGACGTCAATTCAGACGTCAATTCTCAACAGTTTTCGATGTAGTTTTGTAGGCACCATCGGCTGGTATTACGGCAACTTATGTGTAAATTTGGCGAAGTTTGATTAATTATTGCAGAAGTTATTAATGAACTTGGTGTGAAATTTGATTGACTATTATTAAAAGTTATTCATTTAGACGTCAATTCAGACGTCGATTCTCAACCGTTTTCCATGTAGTTTTGCAGGCAACATCGGCTGTTATTACGGCAACTTCCCTGTAAATTTGGCGAAGTTTTATTAATTACTGCAAAAGTTATTAATGAGATTGGTGTGAAATTTGATTGAGTATTATCAAAAGTTATTCATTTAGACGTCAATTCAGACGTCAATTCTCAACCGTTTTCCATGTAATTTTGCAGGCACCATCGGCTGGTATTACGGCAACTGCCCTGTAAATTTGGCGAAGTGTGATTAATTACTGCAAAAGTTATTAATGAGATTGGTGTGAAATTTGATTGAGTATTATTAAAAGTTACTCATTTAGACGTCAATTCAGACGTCAATTCTCAACCGTTTTCCATGTAGTTTTGCAGGCAACATTGGCTTTTATTACGGCAACTTCCCTGTAAATTTGGCGAAGTTTGATTAATTACCGCATAAGTTATTAATGGGATTGGTGTAAAATTTGATTGAGTATTATTAAAAGTTATTCATTTAGACGTCAATTCAGACGTCAATTCTTAACTGTTTTCGATGTAGTTTTGCGGGCACCATCGGCTGGTATTACGGCAACTTCCGTGTAAATTTGGCGAAGTTTGATTAATTATTGCAGAAGTTATTAATGAGCTTGGTGTGAAATTCGATTGACTATTATTAAAAGTTATTCATTTAGACGTCAATTCAGACGTCAATTCTCAACCGTTTTCTATGTAGTTTTGCAGGCAGCATTGGCTGTTATTACGGCAGCTTACGTGTAAATTTGGCGAAGTTTGATTAATCACTGCAAAAGTTATTAATGATATTGGTGTGAAATTTGATTGAGTATTATCAAAAGTTATTCATTTTGACGTCAATTCAGACGTCAATTCTCAACCCTTTTCCATGTAGTTTTGCAGGCAACATCGGCTGTTATTACGGCAACTTCCCTGTAAATTTGGCGAAGTTTGATTAATGTAAACTTTGCGAAGTTTGATTTATTACTGCAAAAAATATTAAAGAGGTTGTTGTGAAATTTGATTGAGTATTATTAAAAGTTATTCATTTAAACGTCAATTCAGACGTCACTTCTCAACTGTTTTCCATGTAATTTGCAGACACCATCGGCTGGTATTACGGCAACTTCCCTGTAAATTTGACGAAGTTTGATTAATTACTGCAGAAGTTAATAATGAGGTTGGTTTGAAATTTGATTGAGTATTATTAAAAGTTATTCATTTATACGTCAATTCAGACGTCAATTCTCAACAGTTTTCGATGTAGTTTTGCGGGCACCATCGGCTGGTATTACGGCAACTTCCGTGTAAATTTGGCGAAGTTTGATTAATTATTGCAGAAGTTATTAATGAGCTTGGTGTGAAATTTGATTGAGTATTATTAAAAGTTATTCATTTAGACGTCAATTCAGACGTCAATTCTCAACCGTTTCCCATGTAGTTTAGCAGGCAACATTGGCTGTTATTACGGCAACTTCCCTGTAAATTTGGCGAAGATTGATTAATTACTGCAAAAGTTATTAATGAGATTGGTGTGAAATTTGATTGAGTATTATCAAAAGTTATTCATTTAGACGTCAATTCAGACGTCAATTCTCAACCGTTTTCCATGTAGTTTAGCAGCCACATTGGCTGTTATTACGGCAACTTCCCTGTAAATTTGGCGAAGATTGATTAATTACTGCAAAAGTTATTAATGAGATTGGTGTGAAATTTGATTGAGTATTATTAAAAGTTATTCATTTAGACGTCAATTCAGACGTCAATTCTCAACAGTTTTCGATGTAGTTTTGTAGGCACCATCGGCTGGTATTACGGCAACTTATGTGTAAATTTGGCGAAGTTTGATTAATTATTGCAGAAGTTATTAATGAACTTGGTGTGAAATTTGATTGACTATTATTAAAAGTTATTCATTTAGACGTCAATTCAGACGTCGATTCTCAACCGTTTTCCATGTAGTTTTGCAGGCAACATCGGCTGTTATTACGGCAACTTCCCTGTAAATTTGGCGAAGTTTTATTAATTACTGCAAAAGTTATTAATGAGATTGGTGTGAAATTTGATTGAGTATTATCAAAAGTTATTCATTTAGACGTCAATTCAGACGTCAATTCTCAACCGTTTTCCATGTAATTTTGCAGGCACCATCGGCTGGTATTACGGCAACTGCCCTGTAAATTTGGCGAAGTGTGATTAATTACTGCAAAAGTTATTAATGAGATTGGTGTGAAATTTGATTGAGTATTATTAAAAGTTACTCATTTAGACGTCAATTCAGACGTCAATTCTCAACCGTTTTCCATGTAGTTTTGCAGGCAACATTGGCTTTTATTACGGCAACTTCCCTGTAAATTTGGCGAAGTTTGATTAATTACCGCATAAGTTATTAATGGGATTGGTGTAAAATTTGATTGAGTATTATTAAAAGTTATTCATTTAGACGTCAATTCAGACGTCAATTCTTAACTGTTTTCGATGTAGTTTTGCGGGCACCATCGGCTGGTATTACGGCAACTTCCGTGTAAATTTGGCGAAGTTTGATTAATTATTGCAGAAGTTATTAATGAGCTTGGTGTGAAATTCGATTGACTATTATTAAAAGTTATTCATTTAGACGTCAATTCAGACGTCAATTCTCAACCGTTTTCTATGTAGTTTTGCAGGCAGCATTGGCTGTTATTACGGCAGCTTACCTGTAAATTTGGCGAAGTTTGATTAATCACTGCAAAAGTTATTAATGATATTGGTGTGAAATTTGATTGAGTATTATCAAAAGTTATTCATTTTGACGTCAATTCAGACGTCAATTCTCAACCCTTTTCCATGTAGTTTTGCAGGCAACATCGGCTGTTATTACGGCAACTTCCCTGTAAATTTGGCGAAGTTTGATTAATGTAAACTTTGCGAAGTTTGATTTATTACTGCAAAAAATATTAAAGAGGTTGTTGTGAAATTTGATTGAGTATTATTAAAAGTTATTCATTTAAACGTCAATTCAGACGTCACTTCTCAACTGTTTTCCATGTAATTTGCAGACACCATCGGCTGGTATTACGGCAACTTCCCTGTAAATTTGACGAAGTTTGATTAATTACTGCAGAAGTTAATAATGAGGTTGGTTTGAAATTTGATTGAGTATTATTAAAAGTTATTCATTTATACGTCAATTCAGACGTCAATTCTCAACAGTTTTCGATGTAGTTTTGCGGGCACCATCGGCTGGTATTACGGCAACTTCCGTGTAAATTTGGCGAAGTTTGATTAATTATTGCAGAAGTTATTAATGAGCTTGGTGTGAAATTTGATTGAGTATTATTAAAAGTTATTCATTTAGACGTCAATTCAGACGTCAATTCTCAACCGTTTTCCATGTAGTTTTGTAGGCACCATCGGCTGATATTACGGCAACTTAAGTGTAAATTTGGCGAAGTTTGATTAATTATTGCAGAAGTTATTAATGAGCTTGGTGTGAAATTTGCTTGACTATTATTAAAAGTTATTCATTTAGACGTCAATTCAGACGTCGATTCTCAACCGTTTTCCATGTAGTTTTGCAGGCAACATCGGCTGTTATTACGGCAACTTCCCTGTAAATTTGGCGAAGTTTGATTAATGCAAACTTTGCGAAGTTTGATTTATTACTGCAAAAATTATTAAAGAGATTGTTTTGAAAATTGATTGAGTATTATTAAAAGTTATTCATTTAAACGTCAATTCAGACGTCAATTCTCAACCGTTTTTGATCTAGTTTTGCAGGCACCATCGGCTGGTATTACGACAACTTCCGTGTAAATTTGGCGAAGTTTGATTAATTATTGCAGAAGTTATTAATGAGCTTGGTGTGAAATTTGATTGACTATTATTAAAAGTTATTCATTTAGACGTCAATTCAGACGTCAATTCTCAACCGTTTTCCATGTAGTTTTGCAGGCAACATTGGCTGTTATTACGGCAACTTCCCTGTAAATTTGACAAAGTTTGATTAATTACTGCAAAAGTTATTAATGAGATTTGTGTGAAATTTGATTGAGTATTATTAAACGTTATTCATTTAGACGTCAATTCAGACGTCAATTCTCAACCGTTTTCCATGTAGTTTTGCAGGCAACATTGGCTGTTATTACGGCAACTTCCCTGTAAATTTGGCGAAGATTGATTAATTACTGCAAAAGTTATTAATGAGATTGGTGTGAAATTTGATTGAGTATTATCAAAAGTTATTCATTTAGACGTCAATTCAGACGTCAATTCTCAACCGTTTCCCATGTAGTTTAGCAGGCAACATTGGCTGTTATTACGGCAACTTCCCTGTAAATTTGGCGAAGATTGATTAATTACTGCAAAAGTTATTAATGAGATTGGTGTGAAATTTGATTGAGTATTATCAAAAGTTATTCATTTAGACGTCAATTCAGACGTCAATTCTCAACCGTTTTCCATGTAGTTTAGCAGGCAACATTGGCTGTTATTACGGCAACTTCCCTGTAAATTTGGCGAAGATTGATTAATTACTGCAAAAGTTATTAATGAGATTGGTGTGAAATTTGATTGAGTATTATTAAAAGTTATTCATTTAGACGTCAATTCAGACGTCAATTCTCAACAGTTTTCGATGTAGTTTTGTAGGCACCATCGGCTGGTATTACGGCAACTTATGTGTAAATTTGGCGAAGTTTGATTAATTATTGCAGAAGTTATTAATGAACTTGGTGTGAAATTTGATTGACTATTATTAAAAGTTATTCATTTAGACGTCAATTCAGACGTCGATTCTCAACCCGTTTTCCATGTAGTTTTGCAGGCAACAGCGGCTGTTATTACGGCTTCCCTGTAAATTTGGCGAAGTTTGATTAATGCAAACTTTGCGAAGTTTGATTTATTACTGCAAAAATTATTAAAGAGATTGTTTTGAAAATTGATTGAGTATTATTAAAAGTTATTCATTTAAACGTCAATTCAGACGTCAATTCTCAACCGTTTTTGATCTAGTTTTGCAGGCACCATCGGCTGGTATTACGACAACTTCCGTGTAAATTTGGCGAAGTTTGATTAATTATTGCAGAAGTTATTAATGAGCTTGGTGTGAAATTTGATTGACTATTATTAAAAGTTATTCATTTAGACGTCAATTCAGACGTCAATTCTCAACCGTTTTCCATGTAGTTTTGCAGGCAACATTGGCTGTTATTACGGCAACTTCCCTGTAAATTTGACAAAGTTTGATTAATTACTGCAAAAGTTATTAATGAGATTTGAGTGAAAATTGATTGAGTATTATTAAACGTTATTCATTTAGACGTCAATTCAGACGTCAATTCTCAACCGTTTTCCATGTAGTTTTGCAGGCAACATTGGCTGTTATTACGGCAACTTCCCTGTAAATTTGGCGAAGATTGATTAATTACTGCAAAAGTTATTAATGAGATTGGTGTGAAATTTGATTGAGTATTATCAAAAGTTATTCATTTAGACGTCAATTCAGACGTCAATTCTCAACCGTTTCCCATGTAGTTTAGCAGGCAACATTGGCTGTTATTACGGCAACTTCCCTGTAAATTTGGCGAAGATTGATTAATTACTGCAAAAGTTATTAATGAGATTGGTGTGAAATTTGATTGAGTATTATCAAAAGTTATTCATTTAGACGTCAATTCAGACGTCAATTCTCAACCGTTTTCCATGTAGTTTAGCAGGCAACATTGGCTGTTATTACGGCAACTTCCCTGTAAATTTGGCGAAGATTGATTAATTACTGCAAAAGTTATTAATGAGATTGGTGTGAAATTTGATTGAGTATTATTAAAAGTTATTCATTTAGACGTCAATTCAGACGTCAATTCTCAACAGTTTTCGATGTAGTTTTGTAGGCACCATCGGCTGGTATTACGGCAACTTATGTGTAAATTTGGCGAAGTTTGATTAATTATTGCAGAAGTTATTAATGAACTTGGTGTGAAATTTGATTGACTATTATTAAAAGTTATTCATTTAGACGTCAATTCAGACGTCAATTCTCAACCGTTTTCCATGTAGTTTTGCAGGCAACATTGGCTGTTATTACGGCTACTTTCATGTAAATTTGGCGAAGTTTGATTAATTACTGCAAAAGTTATTAATGAGATTGGTGTGAAATTTGATTGACTATTATTAAAAGTTATTCATTTAGACGTCAATTCAGACGTCAATTCTCAACAGTTCTCGATGTAGTTTTGTAGGCACCATCGCCTGGTATTACGGCAACTTATGTGTAAATTTGGCGAAGTTTGATTAATTATTGCAGAAGTTATTAATGAGCTTGGTGTGAAATTTGATTGAGTTTTTTTAAAAGTTATTCATTTAGACGTCAATTCAGACTTCAATTCTCAACCGTTTCCCATGTAGTTTGTAGGCAACATCGGTGTTATTACAGCAACTTCCCTGTAAATTTGGCGAAGTTTGATTAATGTAAACATTGCGAAGTTTGATTTATTACTGCAAAAATTATTAAAGATATTGTTGTGAAATTTGATTGAGTATTATTAAAAGTTATTCATTTAAACGTCAATTCAGACGTCGATTCTCAACCGTTTCCCATGTAGTTTTGCAGGCAACATTGGCTGTTATTACGGCAATTTCCCTGTAAATTTGGCGAAGATTGATTAATTACTGCGAAAGTTATTAATGAGATTGGTGTGAAATTTGATTGAGTATTATCAAAAGTTATTCATTTAGACGTCAATTCAGACGTCAATTCTCAACCGTTTTCCATGTAGTTTAGCAGGCAACATTGGCTGTTATTACGGCAACTTCCCTGTAAATTTGGCGAAGATTGATTAATTACTGCAAAAGTTATTAATGAGATTGGTGTGAAATTTGATTGAGTATTATCAAAAGTTATTCATTTAGACGTCAATTCAGACGTCAATTCTCAACCGTTTTCCATGTAGTTTAGCAGGCAGCATTGGCTGTTATTACGGCAACTTCCCTGTAAATTTGGCGAAGATTGATTAATTACTGCAAAAGTTATTAATGAGATTGGTGTAAAATTTGATTGAGTATTATTAAAAGTTATTCATTTAGACGTCAATTCAGACGTCAATTCTCAACAGTTTTCGATATAGTTTTGTAGGCACCATCGGCTGGTATTACGGCAACTTATGTGTAAATTTGGCGAAGTTTGATTAATTATTGCAGAAGTTATTAATGAGCTTGGTGTGAAATTTGATTGAGTTTTTTAAAAGTTATTCATTTAGACGTCAATTCAGACGTCAATTCTCAACCGTTTTCCAAGTAGTTTAGCAGGCAACATTGGCTGTTATTACGGCAACTTCCCTGTAAATTTGGCGAAGATTGATTAATTACTGCAAAAGTTATTAATGAGATTGGTGTGAAATTTGATTGAGTATTATTAAAAGTTATTCATTTAGACGTCAATTCAGACGTCAATTCTCAACAGTTTTCGATGTAGTTTTGTAGGCACCATCGGCTGGTATTACGGCAACTTATGTGTAAATTTGGCGAAGTTTGATTAATTATTGCAGAAGTTATTAATGAACTTGGTGTGAAATTTGATTGACTATTTATTAAAAGTTATTCATTTAGACGTCAATTCAGACGTCAATTCTCAACCGTTTTCCATGTAGTTTTGCAGGCACAATTGGCTGTTATTACGGCTACTTTCATGTAAATTTGGCGAAGTTTGATTAATTACTGCAAAAGTTATTAATGAGATTGGTGTGAAATTTGATTGACTATTATTAAAAGTTATTCATTTAGACGTCAATTCAGACGTCAATTCTCAACAGTTCTCGATGTAGTTTTGTAGGCACCATCGGCTGGTATTACGGCAACTTATGTGTAAATTTGGCGAAGTTTGATTAATTATTGCAGAAGTTATTAATGAGCTTGGTGTGAAATTTGATTGAGTTTTTTTAAAAGTTATTCATTTAGACGTCAATTCAGACTTCAATTCTCAACCGTTTCCCATGTAGTTTTGTAGGCAACATCGGCTGTTATTACAGCAACTTCCCTGTAAATTTGGCGAAGTTTGATTAATGTAAACATTGCGAAGTTTGATTTATTACTGCAAAAATTATTAAAGATATTGTTGTGAAATTTGATTGAGTATTATTAAAAGTTATTCATTTAAACGTCAATTCAGACGTCGATTCTCAACCGTTTCCCATGTAGTTTTGCAGGCAACATTGGCTGTTACTACGGCAATTTCCCTGTAAATTTGGCGAAGATTGATTAATTACTGCGAAAGTTATTAATGAGATTGGTGTGAAATTTGATTGAGTATTATCAAAAGTTATTCATTTAGACGTCAATTCAGACGTCAATTCTCAACCGTTTTCCATGTAGTTTAGCAGGCAACATTGGCTGTTATTACGGCAACTTCCCTGTAAATTTGGCGAAGATTGATTAATTACTGCAAAAGTTATTAATGAGATTGGTGTGAAATTTGATTGAGTATTATCAAAAGTTATTCATTTAGACGTCAATTCAGACGTCAATTCTCAACCGTTTTCCATGTAGTTTAGCAGGCAGCATTGGCTGTTATTACGGCAACTTCCCTGTAAATTTGGCGAAGATTGATTAATTACTGCAAAAGTTATTAATGAGATTGGTGTAAAATTTGATTGAGTATTTTTAAAAGTTATTCATTTAGACGTCAATTCAGACGTCAATTCTCAACAGTTTTCGATATAGTTTTGTAGGCACCATCGGCTGGTATTACGGCAACTTATGTGTAAATTTGGCGAAGTTTGATTAATTATTGCAGAAGTTATTAATGAGCTTGGTGTGAAATTTGATTGAGTTTTTTTAAAAGTTATTCATTTAGACGTCAATTCAGACTTCAATTCTCAACCGTTTCCCATGTAGTTTTGTAGGCAACATCGGCTGTTATTACAGCAACTTCCCTGTAAATTTGGCGAAGTTTGATTAATGTAAACATTGCGAAGTTTGATTTATTACTGCAAAAAATATTAAAGAGATTGTTGTGAAATTTGATTGAGTATTATTAAAAGTTATTCATTTAAACGTCAATTCAGACGTCAATTCTGAACCGTTTTTGATGTAGTTTTGCAGGCACCATCGGCTGGTATTACGGCAACTTATGTGTAAATTTGGCAAAGTTTGATTAATTATTGCAGAAGTTATTAATGAGCTTGGTTTGAAATTTGATTGACTATTATTAAAAGTTATTCATTTAGACGTCAATTCAGACGTCAATTCTCAACCGTTTTCCATGTAGTTTTGCAGGCAACATTGGCTGTTATTACGGCTACTTCCATGTAAATTTGGCGAAGTTTGATTAATTACTGCAAAAGTTATTAATGAGATTGGTGTGAAATTTGATTGAGTATTATTAAAAGTTATTCATTTAGACGTCAATTCAGACGTCAATTCTCAACAGTTCTCGATGTAGTTTTGTAGGCACCATCGGCTGGTATTACGGCAACTTATGTGTAAATTTGGCGAAGTTTAATTAATTATTGCAGAAGTTATTAATGAGCTTGGTGTGAAATTTGATTGACTATTATTAAAAGTTATTCATTTAGACGTCAATTCAGACGTCACTTCTCAACTGTTTCCCATGTAATTTTGCAGACACCATCGGCTGGTATTACGGCTACTTCCATGTAAATTTGGCGAAGTTTGATTAATTACTGCAAAAGTTATTAATGAGATTGGTGTGAAATTTGATTGAGTATTATTAAAAGTTATTCATTTAGACGTCAATTCAGACGTCAATTCTCAACAGTTTTCGATGTAGTTTTGTAGGCACCATCGGCTGGTATTACGGCAACTTATGTGTAAATTTGGCGAAGTTTGATTAATTATTGCAGAAGTTATTAATGAGCTTGGTGTGAAATTTGATTGAGTTTTTTTAAAAGTTATTCATTTAGACGTCAATTCAGACTTCAATTCTCAACCGTTTCCCATGTAGTTTTGTAGGCAACATCGGCTGTAATTACAGCAACTTCCCTGTAAATTTGGCGAAGTTCGATTAATGTAAACCTTGCGAAGTTTGATTTATTACTGCAAAAAATTTTAAAGAGATTGTTGTGAAATTTGATTGAGTATTATTAAAAGTTATTCATTTAAACGTCAATTCAGACGTCAATTCTGAACCGTTTTTGATGTAGTTTTGCAGGCACCATCGGCTGGTATTACGGCAACTTCCGTGTAAATTTGGCGAAGTTTGATTAATTATTGCAGAAGTTATTAATGAGCTTGGTGTGAAATTTGATTGACTATTATTAAAAGTTATTCATTTAGACGTCAATTCAGACGTCGATTCTCAACCGTTTTCCATGTAGTTTTGCAGGCAACATTGGCTGTTATTACGGCAACTGCCCTGTAAATTTGGCAAAGTTTGATTAATTACTGCAAAAGTTATTAATGAGATTCGTGTGAAATTTGCTTGAGTATTATTAAACGTTATTCATTTAGACGTCAATTCTCAAACGTTTCCCATGTAGTTTTGAAGGCAACATCGGCTGTTATTACAGCAACTTCCCTGTAAATTTGGCGAAGTTTGATTAATGTAAACATTGCGAAGTTTGATTTATTACTGCAAAAATTATTAAAGAGATTGTTGTGAAATTTGATTGATTATTATTAAAAGTTATTCATTTAAACGTCAATTCAGACGTCAATTCTCAACCGTTTTCGATGTAGTTTTGCAGGCACCATCGGCTGGTATTGCGGCAACTTCCCTGTAAATTTGGCGAAGTTTGATTAATCACTGCAAAAGTTATTAATGATATTGGTGTGAAATTTGATTGAGTATTATCAAAAGTTATTCATTTTGACGTCAATTCAGACGTCAATTCTCAACCGTTTTCCATGTAGTTTTGCAGGCAACATCGGCTGTTATTACGGCAACTTCCCTGTAAATTTGGCGAAGTTTGATTAATGTAAACTTTGCGAAGTTTGATTTATTACTGCAAAAATTATTAAAGAGGTTGTTGTGAAATTTGATTGAGTATTATTAAAAGTTATTCATTTAAACGTCAATTCAGACGTCACTTCTCAACTGTTTTCCATGTAATTTGCAGACACCATCGGCTGGTATTACGGCAACTTCCCTGTAAATTTGACGAAGTTTGATTAATTACTGCAGAAGTTAATAATGAGGTTGGTTTGAAATTTGATTGAGTATTATTAAAAGTTATTCATTTAGACGTCAATTCAGACGTCAATTCTCAACAGTTTTCGATGTAGTTTTGCGGGCACCATCGGCTGGTATTACCAAATTATGGTCCAAGTTGTTATCCTCTGGGATATCAGGGCGGATTCTAAAAGTAATTAAAAACCTCTACAGTCAGGCAAAATCATGTGTTAATGTAAATGGAAAAAAACTCTGAATATTTCTCATGTAATGTTGGAGTTCGACAAGGAGAAAATTTATCTCCGTTGCTTTTTTCTCTCTACTTAGCTGATCTTAACGAATTTATATCACGATCTTGTAAAGGTCTAGAAAAAATCCAGGAGATGGACCAGCTAGTCCATGATCCAACAGAAGATCTAGTATCGTACTTAAAGTTATATATTTTGATGTACGCGGATGATACTGTATTATTGGCTGAATCCCCTGAAGACCTGCAAAAATATTTGGATACTCTAAATGAATATTGTAACAATTTTGATTTAAAAATTAACACCAGTAAAACCAAAATATTCATTTTTTCGCGAGGCAAATTAAAAAATATACCTTCGTTTAATTTTGCGGACATGAAACTTGATGTAGTCAATGATTACAATTACCTGGGTGTCACGTTTAATTTTAATGCAAAATTTAATGTTGCAAAACAAAGTCTTTATCAAAAGGGATGTAGGGCAATGTTCGCTCTACTGAAACGGATTAAATCTCTATCTCTACCTCCAGATATTGCATTAAAGTTATTTGACACTCTGGTAAAACCTGTTGTATTATATGGAGCTGAAGTGTGGGGAAGTGAAAATTGCGACATTGTAAATAAAGTGAAATTAAGTTTCTGTAAATATATTTTACATGCTCATAAATCTACTTGCTCTAATATGGTTTATGGAGAGTTGGGTGAAACGCCGCTTCATATAGATATTAAATGTAAAATGATCCTCTACTGGGCGAGACTGATTAACAGTAAAGAAAATAAACTGTCGAAATTGATTTACTCTTTAATATATAAACTTTATGAGAAGGATTTGTTTCATTCTAGTTGGATTACCTCGGTGAAAAACATACTAGATAGTGCTGGATTCTCTGGGATTTGGACGAATCAATCTTTACCTAAATCACCGGATCATTTTAATACAATTCTCAAGTTAAGGCTGCACGACCAATTCATACAAAATTGGAATGAAGGCATAACAAAAGGTGGTAAATATACTGTATACCGTATAATTAAAAATACTTTTGGTTTCGAGAAATATCTGACTGAACTACCTGTAAATAATAGAATTCTTATGACAAAATTTCGGTGCCGCAATCACCGTCTACCAATCGAAGCTGGTTGTCGGGCTCAAATTCAGCGCGACCTACGGTTATGTCTCCATTGCAATGACATCGGCGATGAGTACCACTATCTGTTATGCTGTCCGTTATTCAGAGAAGAGCGTAAAAAATATATAAATGTCAAATTCTGGAAAAGACCTTCCACTATTCAACTGGAACAATTATTCAAACAAAACGATTATAACAATGTACTGCAGTTAAGTTTATTCGTGAAATTGATTATCGCAAAGTTTTAAAGCGTTCTTAACAATGAATAATAACATCTAATCCACTGATTCTTGTATAAATCATTACAATTGTAAATAGAATTATAATATGCACTGTATTGTATCATATGGCGCCAGCGCTTTCCTGGCTCTTCTGTCATGTTCCGCACACAGGAACCATCAGCAATAAATACTTGTTACTTGTTACTTGTTACTTGTTACTTGGCAACTTCCGTGTAAATTTGGCGAAGTTTGATTAATTATTGCAGAAGTTATTAATGAGCTTGGTGTGAAATTTGATTGAGTATTATTAAAAGTTATTCATTTCGACGTCAATTCAGACGTCAATTCTCAACCGTTTTCCATGTAGTTTTGTAGGCACCATCGGCTGATATTACGGCAACTCAAGTGTAAATTTGGCGAAGTTTGATTAATTATTGCAGAAGTTATTAATGAGCTTGGTGTGAAATTTGCTTGACTATTATTAAAAGTTATTCATTTAGACGTCAATTCAGACGTCGATTCTCAACCGTTTTCCATTTAGTTTTGCAGGCAACATTGGCTGTTATTACGGCAACTTCCCTGTAAAATTGGCGAAGTTTTATTGATTACTGCAAAAGTTATTAATGAGATTGGTGTGAAATTTGATTGAGTATTATCAAAAGTTATTCATTTAGACGTCAATTCAGACGTCAATTCTCAACCGTTTTCCATGTAATTTTGCAGGCACCATCGGCTGGTATTACGGCAACTGCCCTGTAAATTTGGCGAAGTGTGATTAATTACTGCAAAAGTTATTAATGAGATTGGTGTGAAATTTGATTGAGTATTATTAAAAGTTACTCATTTAGACGTCAATTCAGACGTCAATTCTCAACCGTTTTCCATGTAGTTTTGCAGGCAACATTGGCTTTTATTACGGCAACTTCCCTGTAAATTTGGCGAAGTTTGATTAATTACTGCATAAGTTATTAATGGGATTGGTGTAAAATTTGATTGAGTATTATTAAAAGTTATTCATTTAGACGTCAATTCAGACGTCAATTCTTAACTGTTTTCGATGTAGTTTTGCGGGCACCATCGGCTGGTATTACGGCAACTTCCGTGCAAATTTGGCGAAGTTTGATTAATTATTGCAGAAGTTATTAATGAGCTTGGTGTGAAATTCGATTGACTATTATTAAAAGTTATTCATTTAGACGTCAATTCAGACGTCAATTCTCAACCGTTTTCCATGTAGTTTTGCAGGCAGCATTGGCTGTTATTACGGCAGCTTACCTGTAAATTTGGCGAAGTTTGATTAATCACTGCAAAAGTTATTAATGATATTGGTGTGAAATTTGATTGAGTATTATCAAAAGTTATTCATTTTGACGTCAATTCAGACGTCAATTCTCAACCGTTTTCCATGTAGTTTTGCAGGCAACATCGGCTGTTATTACGGCAACTTCCCTGTAAATTTGGCGAAGTTTGATTAATGTAAACTTTGCGAAGTTTGATTTATTACTGCAAAAATTATTAAAGAGGTTGTTGTGAAATTTGATTGAGTATTATTAAAAGTTATTCATTTAAACGTCAATTCAGACGTCACTTCTCAACTGTTTTCCATGTAATTTGCAGACACCATCGGCTGGTATTACGGCAACTTCCCTGTAAATTTGACGAAGTTTGATTAATTACTGCAGAAGTTAATAATGAGGTTGGTTTGAAATTTGATTGAGTATTATTAAAAGTTATTCATTTATACGTCAATTCAGACGTCAATCCTCAACAGTTTTCGATGTAGTTTTGCGGGCACCATCGGCTGGTATTACGGCAACTTCCGTGTAAATTTGGCGAAGTTTGATTAATTATTGCAGAAGTTATTAATGAGCTTGGTGTGAAATTTGATTGAGTATTATTAAAAGTTATTCATTTCGACGTCAATTCAGACGTCAATTCTCAACCGTTTTCCATGTAGTTTTGTAGGCACCATCGGCTGATATTACGGCAACTCAAGTGTAAATTTGGCGAAGTTTGATTAATTATTGCAGAAGTTATTAATGAGCTTGGTGTGAAATTTGCTTGACTATTATTAAAAGTTATTCATTTAGACGTCAATTCAGACGTCGATTCTCAACCGTTTTCCATTTAGTTTTGCAGGCAACATTGGCTGTTATTACGGCAACTTCCCTGTAAAATTGGCGAAGTTTTATTAATTACTGCAAAAGTTATTAATGAGATTGGTGTGAAATTTGATTGAGTATTATCAAAAGTTATTCATTTAGACGTCAATTCAGACGTCAATTCTCAACCGTTTTCCATGTAATTTTGCAGGCACCATCGGCTGGTATTACGGCAACTGCCCTGTAAATTTGGCGAAGTGTGATTAATTACTGCAAAAGTTATTAATGAGATTGGTGTGAAATTTGATTGAGTATTATTAAAAGTTACTCATTTAGACGTCAATTCAGACGTCAATTCTCAACCGTTTTCCATGTAGTTTTGCAGGCAACATTGGCTTTTATTACGGCAACTTCCCTGTAAATTTGGCGAAGTTTGATTAATTACTGCATAAGTTATTAATGGGATTGGTGTAAAATTTGATTGAGTATTATTAAAAGTTATTCATTTAGACGTCAATTCAGACGTCAATTCTTAACTGTTTTCGATGTAGTTTTGCGGGCACCATCGGCTGGTATTACGGCAACTTCCGTGTAAATTTGGCGAAGTTTGAAAAATTATTGCAGAAGTTATTAATGAGCTTGGTGTGAAATTCGATTGACTATTATTAAAAGTTATTCATTTAGACGTCAATTCAGACGTCAATTCTCAACCGTTTTCCATGTAGTTTTGCAGGCAGCATTGGCTGTTATTACGGCAGCTTACCTGTAAATTTGGCGAAGTTTGATTAATCACTGCAAAAGTTATTAATGATATTGGTGTGAAATTTGATTGAGTATTATCAAAAGTTATTCATTTTGACGTCAATTCAGACGTCAATTCTCAACCGTTTTCCATGTAGTTTTGCAGGCAACATCGGCTGTTATTACGGCAACTTCCCTGTAAATTTGGCGAAGTTTGATTAATGTAAACTTTGCGAAGTTTGATTTATTACTGCAAAAATTATTAAAGAGGTTGTTGTGAAATTTGATTGAGTATTATTAAAAGTTATTCATTTAAACGTCAATTCAGACGTCACTTCTCAACTGTTTTCCATGTAATTTGCAGACACCATCGGCTGGTATTACGGCAACTTCCCTGTAAATTTGACGAAGTTTGATTAATTACTGCAGAAGTTAATAATGAGGTTGGTTTGAAATTTGATTGAGTATTATTAAAATTTATTCATTTATACGTCAATTCAGACGTCAATTCTCAACAGTTTTCGATGTAGTTTTGCGGGCACCATCGGCTGGTATTACGGCAACTTCCGTGTAAATTTGGCGAAGTTTGATTAATTATTGCAGAAGTTATTAATGAGCTTTGTGTGAAATTTGATTGAGTATTATTAAAAGTTATTCATTTAGACGTCAATTCAGACGTCAATTCTCAACCGTTTTCCATGTAGTTTTGTAGGCACCATCGGCTGATATTACGGCAACTTAAGTGTAAATTTGGCGAAGTTTGATTAATTATTGCAGAAGTTATTAATGAGCTTGGTGTGAAATTTGCTTGACTATTATTAAAAGTTATTCATTTAGACGTCAATTCAGACGTCGATTCTCAACCGTTTTCCATTTAGTTTTGCAGGCAACATTGGCTGTTATTACGGCAACTTCCCTGTAAAATTGGCGAAGTTTTATTAATTACTGCAAAAGTTATTAATGAGATTGGTGTGAAATTTGATTGAGTATTATCAAAAGTTATTCATTTAGACGTCAATTCAGACGTCAATTCTCAACCGTTTTCCATGTAATTTTGCAGGCACCATCGGCTGGTATTACGGCAACTGCCCTGTAAATTTGGCGAAGTGTGATTAATTACTGCAAAAGTTATTAATGAGATTGGTGTGAAATTTGATTGAGTATTATTAAAAGTTACTCATTTAGACGTCAATTCAGACGTCAATTCTCAACCGTTTTCCATGTAGTTTTGCAGGCAACATTGGCTTTTATTACGGCAACTTCCCTGTAAATTTGGCGAAGTTTGATTAATTACTGCATAAGTTATAAATGGGATTGGTGTAAAATTTGATTGAGTATTATTAAAAGTTATTCATTTAGACGTCAATTCAGACGTCAATTCTTAACTGTTTTCGATGTAGTTTTGCGGGCACCATCGGCTGGTATTACGGCAACTTCCGTGTAAATTTGGCGAAGTTTGATTAATTATTGCAGAAGTTATTAATGAGCTTGGTGTGAAATTCGATTGACTATTATTAAAAGTTATTCATTTAGACGTCAATTCAGACGTCAATTCTCAACCGTTTTCCATGTAGTTTTGCAGGCAGCATTGGCTGTTATTACGGCAGCTTACCTGTAAATTTGGCGAAGTTTGATTAATCACTGCAAAAGTTATTAATGATATTGGTGTGAAATTTGATTGAGTATTATCAAAAGTTATTCATTTTGACGTCAATTCAGACGTCAATTCTCAACCGTTTTCCATGTAGTTTTGCAGGCAACATCGGCTGTTATTACGGCAACTTCCCTGTAAATTTGGCGAAGTTTGATTAATGTAAACTTTGCGAAGTTTGATTTATTACTGCAAAAATTATTAAAGAGGTTGTTGTGAAATTTGATTGAGTATTATTAAAAGTTATTCATTTAAACGTCAATTCAGACGTCACTTCTCAACTGTTTTCCATGTAATTTGCAGACACCATCGGCTGGTATTACGGCAACTTCCCTGTAAATTTGACGAAGTTTGATTAATTACTGCAGAAGTTAATAATGAGGTTGGTTTGAAATTTGATTGAGTATTATTAAAAGTTATTCATTTCGACGTCAATTCAGACGTCAATTCTCAACCGTTTTCCATGTAGTTTTGTAGGCACCATCGGCTGATATTACGGCAACTCAAGTGTAAATTTGGCGAAGTTTGATTAATTATTGCAGAAGTTATTAATGAGCTTGGTGTGAAATTTGCTTGACTATTATTAAAAGTTATTCATTTAGACGTCAATTCAGACGTCGATTCTCAACCGTTTTCCATTTAGTTTTGCAGGCAACATTGGCTGTTATTACGGCAACTTCCCTGTAAAATTGGCGAAGTTTTATTAATTATTGCAAAAGTTATTAATGAGATTGGTGTGAAATTTGATTGAGTATTATCAAAAGTTATTCATTTAGACGTCAATTCAGACGTCAATTCTCAACCGTTTTCCATGTAATTTTGCAGGCACCATCGGCTGGTATTACGGCAACTGCCCTGTAAATTTGGCGAAGTGTGATTAATTACTGCAAAAGTTATTAATGAGATTGGTGTGAAATTTGATTGAGTATTATTAAAAGTTACTCATTTAGACGTCAATTCAGACGTCAATTCTCAACCGTTTTCCATGTAGTTTTGCAGGCAACATTGGCTTTTATTACGGCAACTTCCCTGTAAATTTGGCGAAGTTTGATTAATTACTGCATAAGTTATTAATGGGATTGGTGTAAAATTTGATTGAGTATTATTAAAAGTTATTCATTTAGACGTCAATTCAGACGTCAATTCTTAACTGTTTTCGATGTAGTTTTGCGGGCACCATCGGCTGGTATTACGGCAACTTCCGTGTAAATTTGGCGAAGTTTGATTAATTATTGCAGAAGTTATTAATGAGCTTGGTGTGAAATTCGATTGACTATTATTAAAAGTTATTCATTTAGACGTCAATTCAGACGTCAATTCTCAACCGTTTTCCATGTAGTTTTGCAGGCAGCATTGGCTGTTATTACGGCAGCTTACCTGTAAATTTGGCGAAGTTTGATTAATCACTGCAAAAGTTATTAATGATATTGGTGTGAAATTTGATTGAGTATTATCAAAAGTTATTCATTTTGACGTCAATTCAGACGTCAATTCTCAACCGTTTTCCATGTAGTTTTGCAGGCAACATCGGCTGTTATTACGGCAACTTCCCTGTAAATCTGGCGAAGTTTGATTAATGTAAACTTTGCGAAGTTTGATTTATTACTGCAAAAATTATTAAAGAGGTTGTTGTGAAATTTGATTGAGTATTATTAAAAGTTATTCATTTAAACGTCAATTCAGACGTCACTTCTCAACTGTTTTCCATGTAATTTGCAGACACCATCGGCTGGTATTACGGCAACTTCCCTGTAAATTTGACGAAGTTTGATTAATTACTGCAGAAGTTAATAATGAGGTTGGTGTGAAATTTGATTGAGTATTATTAAAAGTTACTCATTTAGACGTCAATTCAGACGTCAATTCTCAACCGTTTTCCATGTAGTTTTGCAGGCAACATTGGCTTTTATTACGGCAACTTCCCTGTAAATTTGGCGAAGTTTGATTAATTACTGCATAAGTTATTAATGGGATTGGTGTAAAATTTGATTGAGTATTATTAAAAGTTATTCATTTAGACGTCAATTCAGACGTCAATTCTTAACTGTTTTCGATGTAGTTTTGCGGGCACCATCGGCTGGTATTACGGCAACTTCCGTGTAAATTTGGCGAAGTTTGATTAATTATTGCAGAAGTTATTAATGAGCTTGGTGTGAAATTCGATTGACTATTATTAAAAGTTATTCATTTAGACGTCAATTCAGACGTCAATTCTCAACCGTTTTCCATGTAGTTTTGCAGGCAGCATTGGCTGTTATTACGGCAGCTTACCTGTAAATTTGGCGAAGTTTGATTAATCACTGCAAAAGTTATTAATGATATTGGTGTGAAATTTGATTGAGTATTATCAAAAGTTATTCATTTTGACGTCAATTCAGACGTCAATTCTCAACCGTTTTCCATGTAGTTTTGCAGGCAACATCGGCTGTTATTACGGCAACTTCCCTGTAAATTTGGCGAAGTTTGATTAATGTAAACTTTGCGAAGTTTGATTTATTACTGCAAAAATTATTAAAGAGGTTGTTGTGAAATTTGATTGAGTATTATTAAAAGTTATTCATTTAAACGTCAATTCAGACGTCACTTCTCAACTGTTTTCCATGTAATTTGCAGACACCATCGGCTGGTATTACGGCAACTTCCCTGTAAATTTGACGAAGTTTGATTAATTACTGCAGAAGTTAATAATGAGGTTGGTTTGAAATTTGATTGAGTATTATTAAAAGTTATTCATTTATACGTCAATTCAGACGTCAATTCTCAACAGTTTTCGATGTAGTTTTGCGGGCACCATCGGCTGGTATTACGGCAACTTCCGTGTAAATTTGGCGAAGTTTGATTAATTATTGCAGAAGTTATTAATGAGCTTGGTGTGAAATTTGATTGAGTATTATTAAAAGTTATTCATTTAGACGTCAATTCAGACGTCAATTCTCAACCGTTTTCCATGTAGTTTTGTAGGCACCATCGGCTGATATTACGGCAACTTAAGTGTAAATTTGGCGAAGTTTGATTAATTATTGCAGAAGTTATTAATGAGCTTGGTGTGAAATTTGCTTGACTATTATTAAAAGTTATTCATTTAGACGTCAATTCAGACGTCGATTCTCAACCGTTTTCCATTTAGTTTTGCAGGCAACATTGGCTGTTATTACGGCAACTTCCCTGTAAAATTGGCGAAGTTTTATTAATTACTGCAAAAGTTATTAATGAGATTGGTGTGAAATTTGATTGAGTATTATCAAAAGTTATTCATTTAGACGTCAATTCAGACGTCAATTCTCAACCGTTTTCCATGTAATTTTGCAGGCACCATCGGCTGGTATTACGGCAACTGCCCTGTAAATTTGGCGAAGTGTGATTAATTACTGCAAAAGTTATTAATGAGATTGGTGTGAAATTTGATTGAGTATTATTAAAAGTTACTCATTTAGACGTCAATTCAGACGTCAATTCTCAACCGTTTTCCATGTAGTTTTGCAGGCAACATTGGCTTTTATTACGGCAACTTCCCTGTAAATTTGGCGAAGTTTGATTAATTACTGCATAAGTTATTAATGGGATTGGTGTAAAATTTGATTGAGTATTATTAAAAGTTATTCATTTAGACGTCAATTCAGACGTCAATTCTTAACTGTTTTCGATGTAGTTTTGCGGGCACCATCGGCTGGTATTACGGCAACTTCCGTGTAAATTTGGCGAAGTTTGAAAAATTATTGCAGAAGTTATTAATGAGCGTGGTGTGAAATTCGATTGACTATTATTAAAAGTTATTCATTTAGACGTCAATTCAGACGTCAATTCTCAACCGTTTTCCATGTAGTTTTGCAGGCAGCATTGGCTGTTATTACGGCAGCTTACCTGTAAATTTGGCGAAGTTTGATTAATCACTGCAAAAGTTATTAATGATATTGGTGTGAAATTTGATTGAGTATTATCAAAAGTTATTCATTTTGACGTCAATTCAGACGTCAATTCTCAACCGTTTTCCATGTAGTTTTGCAGGCAACATCGGCTGTTATTACGGCAACTTCCCTGTAAATTTGGCGAAGTTTGATTAATGTAAACTTTGCGAAGTTTGATTTATTACTGCAAAAATTATTAAAGAGGTTGTTGTGAAATTTGATTGAGTATTATTAAAAGTTATTCATTTAAACGTCAATTCAGACGTCACTTCTCAACTGTTTTCCATGTAATTTGCAGACACCATCGGCTGGTATTACGGCAACTTCCCTGTAAATTTGACGAAGTTTGATTAATTACTGCAGAAGTTAATAATGAGGTTGGTTTGAAATTTGATTGAGTATTATTAAAAGTTATTCATTTATACGTCAATTCAGACGTCAATTCTCAACAGTTTTCGATGTAGTTTTGCGGGCACCATCGGCTGGTATTACGGCAACTTCCGTGTAAATTTGGCGAAGTTTGATTAATTATTGCAGAAGTTATTAATGAGCTTGGTGTGAAATTTGATTGAGTATTATTAAAAGTTATTCATTTAGACGTCAATTCAGACGTCAATTCTCAACCGTTTTCCATGTAGTTTTGTAGGCACCATCGGCTGATATTACGGCAACTCAAGTGTAAATTTGGCGAAGTTTGATTAATTATTGCAGAAGTTATTAATGAGCTTGGTGTGAAATTTGCTTGACTATTATTAAAAGTTATTCATTTAGACGTCAATTCAGACGTCGATTCTCAACCGTTTTCCATTTAGTTTTGCAGGCAACATTGGCTGTTATTACGGCAACTTCCCTGTAAAATTGGCGAAGTTTTATTAATTACTGCAAAAGTTATTAATGAGATTGGTGTGAAATTTGATTGAGTATTATCAAAAGTTATTCATTTAGACGTCAATTCAGACGTCAATTCTCAACCGTTTTCCATGTAATTTTGCAGGCACCATCGGCTGGTATTACGGCAACTGCCCTGTAAATTTGGCGAAGTGTGATTAATTACTGCAAAAGTTATTAATGAGATTGGTGTGAAATTTGATTGAGTATTATTAAAAGTTACTCATTTAGACGTCAATTCAGACGTCAATTCTCAACCGTTTTCCATGTAGTTTTGCAGGCAACATTGGCTTTTATTACGGCAACTTCCCTGTAAATTTGGCGAAGTTTGATTAATTACTGCATAAGTTATTAATGGGATTGGTGTAAAATTTGATTGAGTATTATTAAAAGTTATTCATTTAGACGTCAATTCAGACGTCAATTCTTAACTGTTTTCGATGTAGTTTTGCGGGCACCATCGGCTGGTATTACGGCAACTTCCGTGTAAATTTGGCGAAGTTTGAAAAATTATTGCAGAAGTTATTAATGAGCTTGGTGTGAAATTCGATTGACTATTATTAAAAGTTATTCATTTAGACGTCAATTCAGACGTCAATTCTCAACCGTTTTCCATGTAGTTTTGCAGGCAGCATTGGCTGTTATTACGGCAGCTTACCTGTAAATTTGGCGAAGTTTGATTAATCACTGCAAAAGTTATTAATGATATTGGTGTGAAATTTGATTGAGTATTATCAAAAGTTATTCATTTTGACGTCAATTCAGACGTCAATTCTCAACCGTTTTCCATGTAGTTTTGCAGGCAACATCGGCTGTTATTACGGCAACTTCCCTGTAAATTTGGCGAAGTTTGATTAATGTAAACTTTGCGAAGTTTGATTTATTACTGCAAAAATTATTAAAGAGGTTGTTGTGAAATTTGATTGAGTATTATTAAAAGTTATTCATTTAAACGTCAATTCAGACGTCACTTCTCAACTGTTTTCCATGTAATTTGCAGACACCATCGGCTGGTATTACGGCAACTTCCCTGTAAATTTGACGAAGTTTGATTAATTACTGCAGAAGTTAATAATGAGGTTGGTTTGAAATTTGATTGAGTATTATTAAAAGTTATTCATTTATACGTCAATTCAGACGTCAATTCTCAACAGTTTTCGATGTAGTTTTGCGGGCACCATCGGCTGGTATTACGGCAACTTCCGTGTAAATTTGGCGAAGTTTGATTAATTATTGCAGAAGTTATTAATGAGCTTGGTGTGAAATTTGATTGAGTATTATTAAAAGTTATTCATTTAGACGTCAATTCAGACGTCAATTCTCAACCGTTTTCCATGTAGTTTTGTAGGCACCATCGGCTGATATTACGGCAACTTAAGTGTAAATTTGGCGAAGTTTGATTAATTATTGCAGAAGTTATTAATGAGCTTGGTGTGAAATTTGCTTGACTATTATTAAAAGTTATTCATTTAGACGTCAATTCAGACGTCGATTCTCAACCGTTTTCCATTTAGTTTTGCAGGCAACATTGGCTGTTATTACGGCAACTTCCCTGTAAAATTGGCGAAGTTTTATTAATTACTGCAAAAGTTATTAATGAGATTGGTGTGAAATTTGATTGAGTATTATCAAAAGTTATTCATTTAGACGTCAATTCAGACGTCAATTCTCAACCGTTTTCCATGTAATTTTGCAGGCACCATCGGCTGGTATTACGGCAACTGCCCTGTAAATTTGGCGAAGTGTGATTAATTACTGCAAAAGTTATTAATGAGATTGGTGTGAAATTTGATTGAGTATTATTAAAAGTTACTCATTTAGACGTCAATTCAGACGTCAATTCTCAACCGTTTTCCATGTAGTTTTGCAGGCAACATTGGCTTTTATTACGGCAACTTCCCTGTAAATTTGGCGAAGTTTGATTAATTACTGCATAAGTTATTAATGGGATTGGTGTAAAATTTGATTGAGTATTATTAAAAGTTATTCATTTAGACGTCAATTCAGACGTCAATTCTTAACTGTTTTCGATGTAGTTTTGCGGGCACCATCGGCTGGTATTACGGCAACTTCCGTGTAAATTTGGCGAAGTTTGATTAATTATTGCAGAAGTTATTAATGAGCTTGGTGTGAAATTCGATTGACTATTATTAAAAGTTATTCATTTAGACGTCAATTCAGACGTCAATTCTCAACCGTTTTCCATGTAGTTTTGCAGGCAGCATTGGCTGTTATTACGGCAGCTTACCTGTAAATTTGGCGAAGTTTGATTAATCACTGCAAAAGTTATTAATGATATTGGTGTGAAATTTGATTGAGTATTATCAAAAGTTATTCATTTTGACGTCAATTCAGACGTCAATTCTCAACCGTTTTCCATGTAGTTTTGCAGGCAACATCGGCTGTTATTACGGCAACTTCCCTGTAAATTTGGCGAAGTTTGATTAATGTAAACTTTGCGAAGTTTGATTTATTACTGCAAAAATTATTAAAGAGGTTGTTGTGAAATTTGATTGAGTATTATTAAAAGTTATTCATTTAAACGTCAATTCAGACGTCACTTCTCAACTGTTTTCCATGTAATTTGCAGACACCATCGGCTGGTATTACGGCAACTTCCCTGTAAATTTGACGAAGTTTGATTAATTACTGCAGAAGTTAATAATGAGGTTGGTTTGAAATTTGATTGAGTATTATTAAAAGTTATTCATTTCGACGTCAATTCAGACGTCAATTCTCAACCGTTTTCCATGTAGTTTTGTAGGCACCATCGGCTGATATTACGGCAACTCAAGTTTAAATTTGGCGAAGTTTGATTAATTATTGCAGAAGTTATTAATGAGCTTGGTGTGAAATTTGCTTGACTATTATTAAAAGTTATTCATTTAGACGTCAATTCAGACGTCGATTCTCAACCGTTTTCCATTTAGTTTTGCAGGCAACATTGGCTGTTATTACGGCAACTTCCCTGTAAAATTGGCGAAGTTTTATTAATTACTGCAAAAGTTATTAATGAGATTGGTGTGAAATTTGATTGAGTATTATCAAAAGTTATTCATTTAGACGTCAATTCAGACGTCAATTCTCAACCGTTTTCCATGTAATTTTGCAGGCACCATCGGCTGGTATTACGGCAACTGCCCTGTAAATTTGGCGAAGTGTGATTAATTACTGCAAAAGTTATTAATGAGATTGGTGTGAAATTTGATTGAGTATTATTAAAAGTTACTCATTTAGACGTCAATTCAGACGTCAATTCTCAACCGTTTTCCATGTAGTTTTGCAGGCAACATTGGCTTTTATTACGGCAACTTCCCTGTAAATTTGGCGAAGTTTGATTAATTACTGCATAAGTTATTAATGGGATTGGTGTAAAATTTGATTGAGTATTATTAAAAGTTATTCATTTAGACGTCAATTCAGACGTCAATTCTTAACTGTTTTCGATGTAGTTTTGCGGGCACCATCGGCTGGTATTACGGCAACTTCCGTGTAAATTTGGCGAAGTTTGATTAATTATTGCAGAAGTTATTAATGAGCTTGGTGTGAAATTCGATTGACTATTATTAAAAGTTATTCATTTAGACGTCAATTCAGACGTCAATTCTCAACCGTTTTCCATGTAGTTTTGCAGGCAGCATTGGCTGTTATTACGGCAGCTTACCTGTAAATTTGGCGAAGTTTGATTAATCACTGCAAAAGTTATTAATGATATTGGTGTGAAATTTGATTGAGTATTATCAAAAGTTATTCATTTTGACGTCAATTCAGACGTCAATTCTCAACCGTTTTCCATGTAGTTTTGCAGGCAACATCGGCTGTTATTACGGCAACTTCCCTGTAAATTTGGCGAAGTTTGATTAATGTAAACTTTGCGAAGTTTGATTTATTACTGCAAAAATTATTAAAGAGGTTGTTGTGAAATTTGATTGAGTATTATTAAAAGTTATTCATTTAAACGTCAATTCAGACGTCACTTCTCAACTGTTTTCCATGTAATTTGCAGACACCATCGGCTGGTATTACGGCAACTTCCCTGTAAATTTGACGAAGTTTGATTAATTACTGCAGAAGTTAATAATGAGGTTGGTTTGAAATTTGATTGAGTATTATTAAAAGTTATTCATTTATACGTCAATTCAGACGTCAATTCTCAACAGTTTTCGATGTAGTTTTGCGGGCACCATCGGCTGGTATTACGGCAACTTCCGTGTAAATTTGGCGAAGTTTG
This sequence comes from Flabesymbios commensalis, assembly GCA_964017125.1. NCBI lineage: Eukaryota > Metazoa > Annelida > Polychaeta > Terebellida > Flabelligeridae > Flabesymbios > Flabesymbios commensalis. Next base: position 46,047 of record CAXHKU010000158.1, read on the forward strand.
ATTAATTATTGCAGAAGTTATTAATGAGCTTGGTGTGAAATTTGCTTGACTATTATTAAAAGTTATTCATTTAGACGTCAATTCAGACGTCGATTCTCAACCGTTTTCCATTTAGTTTTGCAGGCAACATTGGCTGTTATTACGGCAACTTCCCTGTAAAATTGGCGAAGTTTTATTAATTACTGCAAAAGTTATTAATGAGATTGGTGTGAAATTTGATTGAGTATTATCAAAAGTTATTCATTTAGACGTCAATTCAGACGTCAATTCTCAACCGTTTTCCATGTAATTTTGCAGGCACCATCGGCTGGTATTACGGCAACTGCCCTGTAAATTTGGCGAAGTGTGATTAATTACTGCAAAAGTTATTAATGAGATTGGTGTGAAATTTGATTGAGTATTATTAAAAGTTACTCATTTAGACGTCAATTCAGACGTCAATTCTCAACCGTTTTCCATGTAGTTTTGCAGGCAACATTGGCTTTTATTACGGCAACTTCCCTGTAAATTTGGCGAAGTTTGATTAATTACTGCATAAGTTATTAATGGGATTGGTGTAAAATTTGATTGAGTATTATTAAAAGTTATTCATTTAGACGTCAATTCAGACGTCAATTCTTAACTGTTTTCGATGTAGTTTTGCGGGCACCATCGGCTGGTATTACGGCAACTTCCGTGTAAATTTGGCGAAGTTTGATTAATTATTGCAGAAGTTATTAATGAGCTTGGTGTGAAATTCGATTGACTATTATTAAAAGTTATTCATTTAGACGTCAATTCAGACGTCAATTCTCAACCGTTTTCCATGTAGTTTTGCAGGCAGCATTGGCTGTTATTACGGCAGCTTACCTGTAAATTTGGCGAAGTTTGATTAATCACTGCAAAAGTTATTAATGATATTGGTGTGAAATTTGATTGAGTATTATCAAAAGTTATTCATTTTGACGTCAATTCAGACGTCAATTCTCAACCGTTTTCCATGTAGTTTTGCAGGCAACATCGGCTGTTATTACGGCAACTTCCCTGTAAATTTGGCGAAGTTTGATTAATGTAAACTTTGCGAAGTTTGATTTATTACTGCAAAAATTATTAAAGAGGTTGTTGTGAAATTTGATTGAGTATTATTAAAAGTTATTCATTTAAACGTCAATTCAGACGTCACTTCTCAACTGTTTTCCATGTAATTTGCAGACACCATCGGCTGGTATTACGGCAACTTCCCTGTAAATTTGACGAAGTTTGATTAATTACTGCAGAAGTTAATAATGAGGTTGGTTTGAAATTTGATTGAGTATTATTAAAAGTTATTCATTTCGACGTCAATTCAGACGTCAATTCTCAACCGTTTTCCATGTAGTTTTGTAGGCACCATCGGCTGATATTACGGCAACTCAAGTGTAAATTTGGCGAAGTTTGATTAATTATTGCAGAAGTTATTAATGAGCTTGGTGTGAAATTTGCTTGACTATTATTAAAAGTTATTCATTTAGACGTCAATTCAGACGTCGATTCTCAACCGTTTTCCATTTAGTTTTGCAGGCAACATTGGCTGTTATTACGGCAACTTCCCTGTAAAATTGGCGAAGTTTTATTAATTACTGCAAAAGTTATTAATGAGATTGGTGTGAAATTTGATTGAGTATTATCAAAAGTTATTCATTTAGACGTCAATTCAGACGTCAATTCTCAACCGTTTTCCATGTAATTTTGCAGGCACCATCGGCTGGTATTACGGCAACTGCCCTGTAAATTTGGCGAAGTGTGATTAATTACTGCAAAAGTTATTAATGAGATTGGTGTGAAATTTGATTGAGTATTATTAAAAGTTACTCATTTAGACGTCAATTCAGACGTCAATTCTCAACCGTTTTCCATGTAGTTTTGCAGGCAACATTGGCTTTTATTACGGCAACTTCCCTGTAAATTTGGCGAAGTTTGATTAATTACTGCATAAGTTATTAATGGGATTGGTGAAAAATATATTGAGTATTATTAAAAGTTATTCATTTAGACGTCAATTCAGACGTCAATTCTTAACTGTTTTCGATGTAGTTTTGCGGGCACCATCGGCTGGTATTACGGCAACTTCCGTGTAAATTTGGCGAAGTTTGATTAATTATTGCAGAAGTTATTAATGAGCTTGGTGTGAAATTCGATTGACTATTATTAAAAGTTATTCATTTAGACGTCAATTCAGACGTCAATTCTCAACCGTTTTCCATGTAGTTTTGCAGGCAGCATTGGCTGTTATTACGGCAGCTTACCTGTAAATTTGGCGAAGTTTGATTAATCACTGCAAAAGTTATTAATGATATTGGTGTGAAATTTGATTGAGTATTATCAAAAGTTATTCATTTTGACGTCAATTCAGACGTCAATTCTCAACCGTTTTCCATGTAGTTTTGCAGGCAACATCGGCTGTTATTACGGCAACTTCCCTGTAAATTTGGCGAAGTTTGATTAATGTAAACTTTGCGAAGTTTGATTTATTACTGCAAAAATTATTAAAGAGGTTGTTGTGAAATTTGATTGAGTATTATTAAAAGTTATTCATTTAAACGTCAATTCAGACGTCACTTCTCAACTGTTTTCCATGTAATTTGCAGACACCATCGGCTGGTATTACGGCAACTTCCCTGTAAATTTGACGAAGTTTGATTAATTACTGCAGAAGTTAATAATGAGGTTGGTTTGAAATTTGATTGAGTATTATTAAAAGTTATTCATTTCGACGTCAATTCAGACGTCAATTCTCAACCGTTTTCCATGTAGTTTTGTAGGCACCATCGGCTGATATTACGGCAACTCAAGTGTAAATTTGGCGAAGTTTGATTAATTATTGCAGAAGTTATTAATGAGCTTGGTGTGAAATTTGCTTGACTATTATTAAAAGTTATTCATTTAGACGTCAATTCAGACGTCGATTCTCAACCGTTTTCCATTTAGTTTTGCAGGCAACATTGGCTGTTATTACGGCAACTTCCCTGTAAAATTGGCGAAGATTTATTAATTACTGCAAAAGTTATTAATGAGATTGGTGTGAAATTTGATTGAGTATTATCAAAAGTTATTCATTTAGACGTCAATTCAGACGTCAATTCTCAACCGTTTTCCATGTAATTTTGCAGGCACCATCGGCTGGTATTACGGCAACTGCCCTGTAAATTTGGCGAAGTGTGATTAATTACTGCAAAAGTTATTAATGAGATTGGTGTGAAATTTGATTGAGTATTATTAAAAGTTACTCATTTAGACGTCAATTCAGACGTCAATTCTCAACCGTTTTCCATGTAGTTTTGCAGGCAACATTGGCTTTTATTACGGCAACTTCCCTGTAAATTTGGCGAAGTTTGATTAATTACTGCATAAGTTATTAATGGGATTGGTGTAAAATTTGATTGAGTATTATTAAAAGTTATTCATTTAGACGTCAATTCAGACGTCAATTCTTAACTGTTTTCGATGTAGTTTTGCGGGCACCATCGGCTGGTATTACGGCAACTTCCGTGTAAATTTGGCGAAGTTTGATTAATTATTGCAGAAGTTATTAATGAGCTTGGTGTGAAATTCGATTGACTATTATTAAAAGTTATTCATTTAGACGTCAATTCAGACGTCAATTCTCAACCGTTTTCCATGTAGTTTTGCAGGCAGCATTGGCTGTTATTACGGCAGCTTACCTGTAAATTTGGCGAAGTTTGATTAATCACTGCAAAAGTTATTAATGATATTGGTGTGAAATTTGATTGAGTATTATCAAAAGTTATTCATTTTGACGTCAATTCAGACGTCAATTCTCAACCGTTTTCCATGTAGTTTTGCAGGCAACATCGGCTGTTATTACGGCAACTTCCCTGTAAATTTGGCGAAGTTTGATTAATGTAAACTTTGCGAAGTTTGATTTATTACTGCAAAAATTATTAAAGAGGTTGTTGTGAAATTTGATTGAGTATTATTAAAAGTTATTCATTTAAACGTCAATTCAGACGTCACTTCTCAACTGTTTTCCATGTAATTTGCAGACACCATCGGCTGGTATTACGGCAACTTCCCTGTAAATTTGACGAAGTTTGATTAATTACTGCAGAAGTTAATAATGAGGTTGGTTTGAAATTTGATTGAGTATTATTAAAAGTTATTCATTTATACGTCAATTCAGACGTCAATTCTCAACAGTTTTCGATGTAGTTTTGCGGGCACCATCGGCTGGTATTACGGCAACTTCCGTGTAAATTTGGCGAAGTTTGATTAATTATTGCAGAAGTTATTAATGAGCTTGGTGTGAAATTTGATTGAGTATTATTAAAAGTTATTCATTTAGACGTCAATTCAGACGTCAATTCTCAACCGTTTTCCATGTAGTTTTGTAGGCACCATCGGCTGATATTACGGCAACTTAAGTGTAAATTTGGCGAAGTTTGATTAATTATTGCAGAAGTTATTAATGAGCTTGGTGTGAAATTTGCTTGACTATTATTAAAAGTTATTCATTTAGACGTCAATTCAGACGTCGATTCTCAACCGTTTTCCATTTAGTTTTGCAGGCAACATTGGCTGTTATTACGGCAACTTCCCTGTAAAATTGGCGAAGTTTTATTAATTACTGCAAAAGTTATTAATGAGATTGGTGTGAAATTTGATTGAGTATTATCAAAAGTTATTCATTTAGACGTCAATTCAGACGTCAATTCTCAACCGTTTTCCATGTAATTTTGCAGGCACCATCGGCTGGTATTACGGCAACTGCCCTGTAAACTTGGCGAAGTGTGATTAATTACTGCAAAAGTTATTAATGAGATTGGTGTAAAATTTGATTGAGTATTATTAAAAGTTACTCATTTAGACGTCAATTCAGACGTCAATTCTCAACCGTTTTCCATGTAGTTTTGCAGGCACCATCGGCTGGTATTACGGCAACTGCCCTGTAAACTTGGCGAAGTGTGATTAATTACTGCAAAAGTTATTAATGAGATTGGTGTAAAATTTGATTGAGTATTATTAAAAGTTATTCATTTAGACGTCAATTCAGACGTCGATTCTCAACCGTTTTCCATTTAGTTTTGCAGGCAACATTGGCTGTTATTACGGCAACTTCCCTGTAAAATTGGCGAAGTTTTATTAATTACTGCAAAAGTTATTAATGAGATTGGTGTGAAATTTGATTGAGTATTATTAAAAGTTACTCATTTAGACGTCAATTCAGACGTCAATTCTCAACCGTTTTCCATGTAGTTTTGCAGGCAACATTGGCTTTTATTACGGCAACTTCCCTGTAAATTTGGCGAAGTTTGATTAATTACTGCATAAGTTATTAATGGGATTGGTGTAAAATTTGATTGAGTATTATTAAAAGTTACTCATTTAGACGTCAATTCAGACGTCAATTCTCAACCGTTTTCCATGTAGTTTTGCAGGCAACATTGGCTTTTATTACGGCAACTTCCCTGTAAATTTGGCGAAGTTTGATTAATTACTGCATAAGTTATTAATGGGATTGGTGTAAAATTTGATTGAGTATTATTAAAAGTTATTCATTTAGACGTCAATTCAGACGTCAATTCTTAACTGTTTTCGATGTAGTTTTGCGGGCACCATCGGCTGGTATTACGGCAACTTCCGTGTAAATTTGGCGAAGTTTGATTAATTATTGCAGAAGTTATTAATGAGATTGGTGTGAAACTCGATTGACTATTATTAAAAGTTATTCATTTAGACGTCAATTCAGACGTCAATTCTCAACCGTTTTCCATGTAGTTTTGCAGGCAACATTGGCTGGTATTACGGCAGCTTACCTGTAAATTTGGCGAAGTTTGATTAATTACTGCATAAGTTATTAATGAGATTGGTGTAAAATTTGATTGAGTATTATTAAAAGTTATTCATTTAGACGTCAATTCAGACGTCAATTCTTAACTGTTTTCCATGTAGTTTTGCAGGCACCATCGGCTGGTATTACGGCAATTTCCCGGTAAATTTGGCGAAGTTTGATTAATTACTGCAAAAATTATTAATGAGCTTGGTGTGAAATTTGATTGACTATTATTAAAAGTTATTCATTTAAACGTCAATTCAGACGTCAATTCTCAACCGTTTCCCATGTAGTTTTGCAGGCAACATTGGCTGTTATGACGGCAGCTTCCTTGTAAATTTGGCGGAGTTTGATTAATTACTACATAAGTTATTAATGAGATTGGTGTGAAATTTGATTGAGTATTATTAAAAGTTATTCATTTAGACGTCAATTCAGACGTCAATTCTCAACCGTTTTCCATGTAGTTTTGTAGGCACCATCGGCTGATATTACGGCAACTTAAGTGTAAATTTGGCGAAGTTTGATTAATTATTGCAGAAGTTATTAATGAGCTTGGTGTGAAATTTGATTGAGTATTATTAAAAGTTATTCATTTAGACGTCAATTCAGACGTCAATTCTCAACCGTTTTCCATGTAGTTTTGTAGGCAACATCGGCTGTTATTAAGGCAACTTCCCTGTAAATTTGGCGAAGTTTGATTAATGTAAACTTTGCGAAGTTTGATTTATTACTGCAAAAATTATTAAAGAGATTGTTGTGAAATTTGATTGAGTATTATTAAAAGTGATTCATTTAAACGTCAATTCAGACGTCACTTCTCAACTGTTTTCCATGTAATTTTGCAGATACCATCGGCTGGTATTACGACAACTTCCCTGTAAATTTGGCGAAGTTTGATTAATTACTGCATAAGTTATTAATGAGATTGGTGTGAAATTTGATTGAGTATTATTAAAAGTTATTCATTTAGACGTCAATTCAGACGTCAATTCTCAACCGTTTCCCATGTAGTTTTGCAGGCAACATTGGCTGTTATTACGGCAGCTTCCTTGTAAATTTGGCGGAGTTTGATTAATTACTGCATAAGTTATTAATGAGATTGGTGTGAAATTTGATTGAGTATTATTAAAAGTTATTCATTTAGACGTCAATTCAGACGTCAATTCTCAACCGTTTTCCATGTAGTTTTGTAGGCACCATCGGCTGATATTACGGCAACTTCCGTGTAAATTAGGCGAAGTTTGATTAATTATTGCAGAAGTTATTAATGAGCTTGGTGTGAAATTTGATTGAGTATTATTAAAAGTTATTCATTTAGACGTCAATTCAGACGTCAATTCTCAACCGTTTTCCATGTAGTTTTGTAGGCACCATCGGCTGATATTACGGCAACTTAAGTGTAAATTTGGCGAAGTTTGATTAATTATTGCAGAAGTTATTAATGAGCTTGGTGTGAAATTTGCTTGACTATTATTAAAAGTTATTCATTTAGACGTCAATTCAGACGTCGATTCTCAACCGTTTTCCATTTAGTTTTGCAGGCAACATTGGCTGTTATTACGGCAACTTCCCTGTAAAATTGGCGAAGTTTTATTAATTACTGCAAAAGTTATTAATGAGATTGGTTTGAAATTTGATTGAGTATTATCAAAAGTTATTCATTTAGACGTCAATTCAGACGTCAATTCTCAACCGTTTTCCATGTAATTTTGCAGGCACCATCGGCTGGTATTACGGCAACTGCCCTGTAAACTTGGCGAAGTGTGATTAATTACTGCAAAAATTATTAATGAGATTGGTGTGAAATTTGATTGAGTATTATTAAAAGTTACTCATTTAGACGTCAATTCAGACGTCAATTCTCAACCGTTTTCCATGTAGTTTTGCAGGCAACATTGGCTTTTATTACGGCAACTTCCCTGTAAATTTGGCGAAGTTTGATTAATTACTGCATAAGTTATTAATGGGATTGGTGTAAAATTTGATTGAGTATTATTAAAAGTTACTCATTTAGACGTCAATTCAGACGTCAATTCTCAACCGTTTTCCATGTAGTTTTGCAGGCAACATTGGCTTTTATTACGGCAACTTCCCTGTAAATTTGGCGAAGTTTGATTAATTACTGCATAAGTTATTAATGGGATTGGTGTAAAATTTGATTGAGTATTATTAAAAGTTATTCATTTAGATGTCAATTCAGACGTCAATTCTTAACTGTTTTCGATGTAGTTTTGCAGGCACCATCGGCTGGTATTACGGCAACTTCCGTGTAAATTTGGCGAAGTTTGATTAATTATTGCAGAAGTTATTAATGAGCTTGGTGTGAAACTCGATTGACTATTATTAAAAGTTATTCATTTAGACGTCAATTCAGACGTCAATTCTCAACCGTTTTCCATGTAGTTTTGCAGGCAACATTGGCTGGTATTACGGCAGCTTACCTGTAAATTTGGCGAAGTTTGATTAATTACTGCATAAGTTATTAATGAGATTGGTGTAAAATTTGATTGAGTATTATTAAAAGTTATTCATTTAGACGTCAATTCAGACGTCAATTCTTAACTGTTTTCCATGTAGTTTTGCAGGCACCATCGGCTGGTATTACGGCAATTTCCCGGTAAATTTGGCGAAGTTTGATTAATTACTGCAAAAATTATTAATGAGCTTGGTGTGAAATTTGATTGACTATTATTAAAAGTTATTCATTTAAACGTCAATTCAGACGTCAATTCTCAACCGTTTCCCATGTAGTTTTGCAGGCAACATTGGCTGTTATTACGGCAGCTTCCTTGTAAATTTGGCGGAGTTTGATTAATTACTGCATAAGTTATTAATGAGATTGGTGTGAAATTTGATTGAGTATTATTAAAAGTTATTCATTTAGACGTCAATTCAGACGTCAATTCTCAACCGTTTTCCATGTAGTTTTGTAGGCACCATCGGCTGATATTACGGCAACTTAAGTGTAAATTTGGCGAAGTTTGATTAATTATTGCAGAAGTTATTAATGAGCTTGGTGTGAAATTTGATTGAGTATTATTAAAAGTTATTCATTTAGACGTCAATTCAGACGTCAATTCTCAACCGTTTTCCATGTAGTTTTGTAGGCAACATCGGCTGTTATTAAGGCAACTTCCCTGTAAATTTGGCGAAGTTTGATTAATGTAAACTTTGCGAAGTTTGATTTATTACTGCAAAAATTATTAAAGAGATTGTTGTGAAATTTGATTGAGTATTATTAAAAGTGATTCATTTAAACGTCAATTCAGACGTCACTTCTCAACTGTTTTCCATGTAATTTTGCAGATACCATCGGCTGGTATTACGACAACTTCCCTGCAAATTTGGCGAAGTTTGATTAATTACTGCATAAGTTATTAATGAGATTGGTGTGAAATTTGATTGTGTATTATTAAACGTTATTCATTTAGACGTCAATTCAGACGTCAATTCTCAACCGTTTTCGATGCAGTTTTGCAGGCACCATCGGCTGGCATTACGGCAACTTCCGTGTAAATTTGGCGAGGTTTGATTAATTATTGCAGAAGTTATTAATGAGCTTGGTGTGAAATTTGATTGACTATTATTAAAAGTTATTCATTTAGACGTCAATTCAGACGTCAATTCTCAACCGTTTTCCATGTAGTTTTGCAGGCAACATCGGCTGTTATTATGGCAACTTCCCTGTATATTTGGCGAAGTTTGATGAATGTAAACTTTGCGAAGTTTGATGTATTACTGCAAAAATTATTAAAGAGATTGTTGTGAAATTTGGTTGAGTATTATTAAAAGTTATTCATTTAAACGTCAATTCAGACGTCACTTCTCAACTGTTTTCCATGTAATTTTGCAGACACCATCGGCTGGTATTACAGCAACTTCCCTGTAAATTTGGCGAAGTTTGATTAATTACTGCAAAAGTTATTAATGAGATTGGTGTGAAATTTGTTTGAGTATTATTAAAAGTTATTCATTTAGACGTCAATTCAGACGTCAATTCTCAACCGTTTTTTCGATGTAGTTTTGCAGGCACCATCGGCTGGTATTACGGCAACTTCCTTGTAAATTTGGCGAAGTTTAATTACTGCAAAAGTTATTCATGAGATTGGTGTGAAATTTGATTGAATATTATTAAAAGTTATTTATTTAAACGTCAATTCAGACGTCACTTCTCAACTGTTTTCCATGTCATTTTGCAGACACCATAGGCTGGTATTACGGCAACTTCCCTGTAAATTTGGCGAAGTTTGATTAATTACTGCATAAGTTATTAATGAGCTTGGTGTGAAATTTGATTGACTATTATTAAAAGTTATTTATTTAGACGTCAATTCAGACGTCAATTCTCAACTGTTTTCCATGTAGTTTTGCAGGCACCATCGGCTTTTATTACGGCAACTGCCCTGTAAATTTGGCGAAGTTTGATTAATTACTGCAAAAGTTATTAATGAGATTGGTGTGAAATTTGTTTGAGTATTATTAAAAGTTATTCATTTAGACGTCAATTCAGACGTCAATTCTCAACTGTTTTCCATGTAATTTTTTACGCGCCATCGGCTGGTATTACGGCAACTTCCCTGTAAATTTGGCGAAGTTTGATTAATTACTGCATAAGTTATTAATGAGATTGGTGTAAAATTTGATTGAGTATTATTAAAAGTTATTCATTTAGACGTCAATTCAGACGTCAATTCTTAACTGTTTTCCATGTAGTTTTGCAGGCACCATCGGCTGGTATTACGGCAACTTCCCGGTAAATTTGGCGAAGTTTGATTGATTACTGCAAAAATTTTTAATGAGCTTGGTGTGAAATTTGATTGACTATTATTAAAAGATATTCATTTAGACGTCAATTCAGACGTCAATTCTCAACCGTTTTCCATGTAGTTTTGCAGGCAACATTGGCTGTTATTACGGCAACTTCCCTGTAAATTTGGCGAAGTTTAATTACTGCAAAAGTTATTCATGAGATTGGTGTGAAATTTGATTGAGTATTATTAAAAGTTATTCATTTAGACGTCAATTCAGACGTCAATTCTCAACCGTTTTCCATCTAGTTTTGCAGGCAACATCGGCTGTTATTACGGCAACTTCCTTGTAAATTTGGCGAAGTTTGATTAATGTAAACTTTGCGAAGTTTGATTTATTACTGCAAAAATTATTAAAGAGATTGTTGTGAAATTTGATTGAATATTATTAAAAGTTATTCATTTAAACGTCAATTCAGACGTCACTTCTCAACTGTTTCCCATGTCATTTTGCAGACTCCATAGGCTGGTATTACGGCAACTTCCCTGTAAATTTGGCGGATTTGATTAATTACTGCATAAGTTATTAATAAGCTTGGTGTGAAATTTGATTGACTATTATTAAAAGTTATTTATTAAGACTCCAATTCAGACGTCAATTCTCAACCGTTTTCCATGTAGTTTTGCAGGCAACATTGGCTGTTATTACGGCAAATTCCCTGTAAATTTGGCAAAGTTTAATTAATTACTGCAAAAGTTATTAATGAGATTGGTGTGAAATTTGATTGAGTATTATTAAAAGTTATTCATTTAGACGTCTGCTCAGACGTCAATTCCCAACCGTTTTCCATGTAGTTTTGCAGGCAACATCGGCTGTTATTACGGCAACTTCCCTGTAAATTTTGCGAAGTTTGATTAATGTAAACTTTGCGAAGTTTGATTTATTACTGCAAATATTATTATAGAGATTGTTGTGAAATTTGATTGAGTATTATTAAAAGTTATTCATTTAAACGTCAATTCAGACGTCACTTCTGAACTGTTTTCCATGTAATTTTGCAGACACCATCGGCTGGTATTACGGCAACTTCCCTGTAAATTTGACGAAGTTTGATTAATTACTGCAGAAGTTAATAATGAGGTTGGTTTGAAATTTGATTGAGTATTATTAAAAGTTATTCATTTAGACGTCAATTCAGACGTCAATTCTCAACCGTTTTTTCGATGTAGTTTTGCAGGCACCTTCGGCTGGTATTACGGCAACTTCAGTGTAAATTTGGCGAAGTATGATTAATTATTGCAGAAGTTATTAATGAGCTTGGTGTGAAATTTGATTGACTATTATTAAAAGTTATTCATTTAGACGTCAATTCAGACGTCAATTCTCAACCGTTTTTTCGATGTAGTTTTGCAGGCACCATCGGCTGGTATTACGGCAACTTCCCTGTAAATTTGGCGAAGTATGATTAATTACTGCAAAAATTATTAATGAGATTGGTGTGAAATTTGTTTGAGTATTATTAAAAGTTATTCATTTAGACGTCAATTCAGACGTCAATTCTCAACTGTTTCCCATGTCATTTTGCAGACTCCATAGGCTGGTATTACGGCAACTTCCCTGTAAATTTGGCGAAGTTTGATTAATTACTGCATAAGTTATTAATAAGCTTGGTGTGAAATTTGATTGACTATTATTAAAAGTTATTTATTAAGACTCCAATTCAGACGTCAATTCTCAACCGTTTTCCATGTAGTTTTGCAGGCAACATTGGCTGTTATTACGGCAAATTCCCTGTAAATTTGGCAAAGTTTAATTAATTACTGCAAAAGTTATTAATGAGATTGGTGTGAAATTTGATTGAGTATTATTAAAAGTTATTCATTTAGACGTCTGCTCAGACGTCAATTCCCAACCGCTTTCCATGTAGTTTTGCAGGCAACATCGGCTGTTATTACGGCAACTTCCCTGTAAATTTTGCGAAGTTTGATTAATGTAAACTTTGCGAAGTTTGATTTATTACTGCAAATATTATTAAAGAGATTGTTGTGAAATTTGATTGAGTATTATTAAAAGTTATTCATTTAAACGTCAATTCAGACGTCACTTCTGAACTGTTTTCCATGTAATTTTGCAGACACCATCGGCTGGTATTACGGCAACTTCCCTGTAAATTTGACGAAGTTTGATTAATTACTGCAGAAGTTAATAATGAGGTTGGATTGAAATTTGATTGAGTATTATTAAAAGTTATTCATTTAGACGTCAATTCAGACGTCAATTCTCAACCGTTTTTTCGATGTAGTTTTGCAGGCACCTTCGGCTGGTATTACGGCAACTTCAGTGTAAATTTGGCGAAGTATGATTAATTATTGCAGAAGTTATTAATGAGCTTGGTGTGAAATTTGATTGACTATTATTAAAAGTTATTCATTTAGACGTCAATTCAGACGTCAATTCTCAACCGTTTTTTCGATGTAGTTTTGCAGGCACCATCGGCTGGTATTACGGCAACTTCCCTGTAAATTTGGCGAAGTATGATTAATTACTGCAAAAATTATTAATGAGATTGGTGTGAAATTTGTTTGAGTATTATTAAAAGTTATTCATTTAGACGTCAATTCAGACGTCAATTCTCAACCGTTTTCCATGTTATTTTTTTAAGGCGCCATCGGCTGGTATTACGGCAACTGCCCTGTAAATTTGGCGAAGTGTGATTAATTACTACAAAAGTTATTAATGAGATTGGTGTGAAATTTGATTGAGTATTATTAAAAGTTACACATTTAGACGTCAATTCCGACGACAATTCTCAACCGTTTTCCATGTAGTTTTGCAGGCAAGATCACCTTTTATAACGGCAACTTCCCTGTAAATTTGGCGAAGTTTGATTAATTACTGCATAAGTTATTAATGAGATTGGTGTAAAATTTGATTGAGTATTATTAAAAGTTATTCATTTAGACGTCAATTCAGACGTCAATTCTTAACTGTTTTCCATGTAGTTTTGCAGGCACCATCGGCTGGTATTACGGCAACTTCCCGGTAAATTTGGCGAAGTTTGATTGATTACTGCAAAAATTTTTAATGAGCTTGGTGTGAAATTTGATTGACTATTATTAAAAGTTATTCATTTAGACGTCAATTCAGACGTCAATTCTCAACCGTTTTCCATGTAGTTTTGCAGGCAACATTGGCTGTTATTACGGCAACTTCCCTGTAAATTTGGCGAAGTTTAATTACTGCAAAAGTTATTCATGAGATTGGTGTGAAATTTGATTGAGTATTATTAAAAGTTATTCATTTAGACGTTAATTCAGACGTCAATTCTCAACCGTTTTCCATCTAGCTTTGCAGGCAACATCGGCTGTTATTACGGCAACTTCCTTGTAAATTTGGCGAAGTTTGATTAATGTAAACTTTGCGAAGTTTGATTTATTACTGCAAAAATTATTAAAGAGATTGTTGTGAAATTTGATTGAATATTATTAAAAGTTATTCATTTAAACGTCAATTCAGACGTCACTTCTCAACTGTTTTCCATGTCATTTTGCAGACACCATAGGCTGGTATTACGGCAACTTCCCTGTAAATTTGGCGAAGTTTGATTAATTACTGCATAAGTTATTAATGAGCTTGGTGTGAAATTTGATTGACTATTATTAAAAGTTTTTTATTTAGACGTCAATTCAGACGTCAATTCTCAACTGTTTTCCATGTAGTTTTGCAGGCACCATCGGCTTTTATTACGGCAACTTCCCTGTAAATTTGGCGAAGTTTGATTAATTACTGCAAAAGTTATTAATGAGATTGGTGTGAAATTTGATTGAGTATTATTAAAAGTTACACATTTAGACGTCAATTCCGACGTCAATTCTCAACCGTTTTCCATGTAGTTTTGCAGGCAAGATCACCTTTTATTACGGCAACTTCCCTGTAAATTTGGCGAAGTTTGATTAATTACTGCATAAGCTATTAATGAGATTGGTGTAAAATTTGATTGAGTATTATTTAAAGTTATTCATTTAGACGTCAATTCAGACGTCAATTCTTAACTGTTTTCCATGTAGTTTTGCAGGCACCATCGGCTTGTATTACGGCAACTTCCCGGTAAATTTGGCGAAGTTTGATTAATTACTGCAAAAATTATTAATGAGCTTGGTGTGAAATTTGATTGACTATTATTAAAAGTTATTCATTTAGACGTCAATTCAGACGTCAATTCTCAACCGTTTCCCATGTAGTTTTGCAGGCAACATTGGCTGTTATTACGGCAACTTCCCTGTAAATTTGGCGAAGTTTAATTACTGCAAAAGTTATTCATGAGATTGGTGTGAAATTTGATTGAGTATTATTAAAAGTTATTCATTTAGACGTCAATTCAGACGTCAATTCTCAACCGTTTTCCATCTAGTTTTGCAGGCAACATCGGCTGTTATTACGGCAACTTCCTTGTAAATTTGGCGAAGTTTGATTAATGTAAACTTTGCGAAGTTTGATTTATTACTGCAAAAATTATTAAAGAGATTGTTGTGAAATTTGATTGAATATTATTAAAAGTTATTCATTTAAACGTCAATTCAGACGTCACTTCTCAACTGTTTCCCATGTCATTTTGCAGACTCCATAGGCTGGTATTACGGCAACTTCCCTGTAAATTTGGCGAAGTTTGATTAATTACTGCATAAGTTATTATTAAGCTTGGTGTGAAATTTGATTGACTATTATTAAAAGTTATTTATTAAGACTCCAATTCAGACGTCAATTCTCAACCGTTTTCCATGTAGTTTTGCAGGCAACATTGGCTGTTATTACGGCAAATTCCCTGTAAATTTGGCAAAGTTTAATTAATTACTGCAAAAGTTATGAATGAGATTGGTGTGAAATTTGATTGAGTATTATTAAAAGTTATTCATTTAGACGTCTGTTCAGACGTCAATTCCCAACCGTTTTCCATGTAGTTTTGCAGGCAACATCGGCTGTTATTACGGCAACTTCCCTGTAAATTTTGCGAAGTTTGATTAATGTAAACTTTGCGAAGTTTGATTTATTACTGCAAATATTATTAAAGAGATTGTTGTGAAATTTGATTGAGTATTATTAAAAGTTATTCATTTAAACGTCAATTCAGACGTCACTTCTGAACTGTTTTCCATGTAATTTTGCAGACACCATCGGCTGGTATTACGGCAACTTCCCTGTAAATTTGACGAATTTTGATTAATTACTGCAGAAGTTAATAATGAGGTTGGTTTGAAATTTGATTGAGTATTATTAAAAGTTATTCATTTAGACGTCAATTCAGACGTCAATTCTCAACCGTTTTTTCGATGTAGTTTTGCAGGCACCTTCGGCTGGTATTACGGCAACTTCCGTGTAAATTTGGCGAAGTATGATTAATTATTGCAGAAGTTATTAATGAGCTTGGTGTGAAATTTGATTGACTATTATTAAAAGTTATTCATTTAGACGTCAATTCAGACGTCAATTCTCAACCGTTTTTTCGATGTAGTTTTGCAGGCACCATCGGCTGGTATTACGGCAACTTCCCTGTAAATTTGGCGAAGTTTGATTAATTACTGCAAAAGTTATTAATGAGATTGGTGTGAAATTTGTTTGAGTATTATTAAAAGTTATTCATTTAGACGTCAATTCAGACGTCAATTCTCAACCGTTTTCCATGTAATTTTTTAGGCGCCATCGGCTGGTATTACGGCAACTGCCCTGTAAATTTGGCGAAGTGTGATTAATTACTACAAAAGTTATTAATGAGATTGGTGTGAAATTTGATTGAGTATTATTAAAAGTTACACATTTAGACGTCAATTCCGACGGCAATTCTCAACCGTTTTCCATGTAGTTTTGCAGGCAAGATCACCTTTTATTACGGCAACTTCCCTGTAAATTTGGCGAAGTTTGATTAATTACTGCATAAGTTATTAATGAGATTGGTGTAAAATTTGATTGAGTATTATTAAAAGTTATTCATTTAGACGTCAATTCAGACGTCAATTCTTAACTGTTTTCCATGTAGTTTTGCAGGCACCATCGGCTGGTATTACGGCAACTTCCCTGTAAATTTGGCGAAGTTTGATTGATTACTGCAAAAATTTTTAATGAGCTTGGTGTGAAATTTGATTGACTATTATTAAAAGTTATTCATTTAGACGTCAATTCAGACGTCAATTCTCAACCGTTTTCCATGTAGTTTTGCAGGCAACATTGGCTGTTATTACGGCAACTTCCCTGTAAATTTGGCGAAGTTTAATTACTGCAAAAGTTATTCATGAGATTGGTGTGAAATTTGATTGAGTATTATTAAAAGTTATTCATTTAGACGTTAATTCAGACGTCAATTCTCAACCGTTTTCCATCTAGTTTTGCAGGCAACATCGGCTGTTATTACGGCAACTTCCTTGTAAATTTGGCGAAGTTTGATTAATGTAAACTTTGCGAAGTTTGATTTATTACTGCAAAAATTATTAAAGAGATTGTTGTGAAATTTGATTGAATATTATTAAAAGTTATTCATTTAAACGTCAATTCAGACGTCACTTCTCAACTGTTTTCCATGTCATTTTGCAGACACCATAGGCTGGTATTACGGCAACTTCCCTGTAAATTTGGCGAAGTTTGATTAATTACTGCAAAAGTTATTAATGAGATTGGTGTGAAATTTGATTGAGTATTATTAAAAGTTACACATTTAGACGTCAATTCCGACGTCAATTCTCAACCGTTTTCCATGTAGTTTTGCAGGCAAGATCACCTTTTATTATGGCAACTTCCCTGTAAATTTGGCGAAGTTTGATTAATTACTGCATAAGCTATTAATGAGATTGGTGTGAAATTTGATTGAGTATTATTTAAAGTTATTCATTTAGACGTCAATTCAGACGTCAATTCTTAACTGTTTTCCATGTAGTTTTGCAGGCACCATCGGCTTGTATTACGGCAACTTCCCGGTAAATTTGGCGAAGTTTGATTAATTACTGCAAAAATTATTAATGAGCTTGGTGTGAAATTTGATTGACTATTATTAAAAGTTATTCATTTAGACGTCAATTCAGACGTCAATTCTCAACCGTTTTCCATGTAGTTTTGCAGGCAACATTGGCTGTTATTACGGCAACTTCCCTGTAAATTTGGCAAAGTTTAATTACTGCAAAAGTTATTCATGAGATTGGTGTGAAATTTGATTGAGTATTATTAAAAGTTATTCATTTAGACGTCAATTCAGACGTCAATTCTCAACCGTTTTCCATCTAGTTTTGCAGGCAACATCGGCTGTTATTACGGCAACTTCCTTGTAAATTTGGCAAAGTTTGATTAATGTAATCTTTGCGAAGTTTGATTTATTACTGCAAAAATTATTAAAGAGATTGTTGTGAAATTTGATTGAATATTATTAAAAGTTATTCATTTAAACGTCAATTCAGACGTCAATTCTCAACCGTTTTCCATGTAATTTTGCAGGCACCATTGGCTGGTATTACGGCAACTGCCCTGTAAATTTGGCGAAGTGTGATTAATTACTGCAAAAGGTATTAATGAGATTGGTGTGAAATTTGATTGAGTATTATTAAAAGTTACTCATTTAGACGTCAATTCAGACGTCAATTCTAAACCGTTTTCCATGTAGTTTTGCAGGCAACATCAGCTTTTATTACGGCAACTTCCCTGTAAATTTGGCGAAGTTTGATTAATTACTGCATAAGTTATTAATGACATTGGTGTAAAATTTGATTGAGTATTATTAAAAGTTATTCATTTAGACGTCAATTCAGACGTCAATTCTTAACTGTTTTCCATGTAGTTTTGCAGGCACCATCGGCTCTTATTACGGCAACTTCCCTGTACATTTGGCGAAGTTTGATTAATTACTGCAAAAATTATTAATGAGCTTTGTGTGAAATTTGAATGACTATTATTAAAAGTTATTTATTTAGACGTCAATTCAGACGTCAATTCTAAACCGTTTTCCATGTAGTTTTGCAGGCAACATTGGCTGTTATTACGGCAAATTCCCTGTAAATTTGGCGAAGTTTAATTAATTACTGCAAAAGTTATTAATGAGATTGGTGTGAAATTTGATTGAGTATTATTAAAAGTTATTCATTTAGACGTCAGTTCAGACGTCAATTCTCAACCGTTTCCCATGTAGTTTTGCAGGCAACATCGGCTGTTATTACGGCAACTTCCCTGTAAATTTGGCGAAGTTTGATTAGTGTAAATTTGCGAAGTTTAATTTATTACTGCAAAAATTATTAAAGAGATTGTTGTGAAATTTGATTGAGTATTATTAAAAGTTATTCATTTAAACGTCAATTCAGACGTCACTTCTGAACTGTTTTCCATGTAATTTTGCAGACACCATCGGCTGGTATTACGGCAACTTCCCTGTAAATTTGACGAAGTTGGATTAATTACTGCAGAAGTTAATAATGAGGTTGGTTTGAAATTTGATTGAGTATTATTAAAAGTTATTCATTTAGTCGTCAATTCAAACGTCAATTCTCAACCGTTTTCGATGTAGTTTTGCTGGCACCATTGGCTGGTATTAAGGCAACTTCCGTGTAAATTTGGCGAAGTTTGATTAATTATTGCAGAAGTTATTAATGATTGACTATTATTAAAAGTCATTCATTTAGATGTCAATTCAGACGTCAATTCTCAACCGTTTTCCATGTAATTTTGCAGGCACCATCGGCTGGTATTACTGCAACTGCCCTGTAAATTTGGCGAAGTGTGATTAATTACTGCAAAAGTTATTAATGAGATTGGTGTGAAGTTTGATTGAGTATTATTAAAAGTTATTTATTTAGACGTCAATTCAGACGTCAATTCTCAACCGTTTTCCATGTAATTTTGCAGGCACCATTGGCTGGTATTACGGCAACTGCCCTGTAAATTTGGCGAAGTGTGATTAATTACTGCAAAAGGTATTAATGAGATTGGTGTGAAATTTGATTGAGTATTATTAAAAGTTACTCATTTAGACGTCAATTCAGACGTCAATTCTAAACCGTTTTCCATGCAGTTTTGCAGGCAACATCAGCTTTTATTACGGCAACTTCCCTGTAAATTTGGCGAAGTTTGATTAATTACTACATAAGTTATTAATGAGATTGGTGTAAAATTTGATTGGGTATTTTTAAAAGTTATTCATTTAGACGTCAATTCAGACGTCAATTCTTAACTGTTTTCCATGCAGCTTTGCAGGCACCATCGGCTGGTATTACGGCAACTTCCGTGTAAATTTGGCGAAGTTTGATTAATTATTGCAGAAGTTATTAATGAGCGTGGTGTGAAATTTGATCGACTATTACTAAAAGTTATTCATTTAGACGTCAATTCAGACGTCAATTCTCAACTGTTTTCCATGTAATTTTGCAGACGCCATCGGCTGGTTTTACGGCAACTTCCCTGTAAATTTGACAAAGTTTGATTAATTACTGCAGAAGTTATTAATGAGGTTGGTTTGAAATTTGATTGAGTATTATTAAAAGTTATTCATTTAGACGTCAATTCAGACGTCAATTCTCAACCGTTTTCGATGAAGTTTCGCAGGCACCATCGGCTGGTATTACGGCAACTTCCGTGTACATTTGGCGAAGTTCGATTAATTATTGCAGAAGTTATTAATGAGCTTGGTGTGAAATTTGATTGACTATTATTAAAAGTTATTCATTTAGACGTCAATTCAGACGTCAATTCTCAACCGTTTTCCATGTAGTTTTGCAGGCAACATTGGCTGGTATTACGGCAACTTCCCTGTGAATTTGGCGAAGTTTGATTAATTACTGCAAAAGTTATTAATGAGACTGGTGTGAAATTTGATTGAGTATTATTAAAAGTTATTCATTTAGACGTCAATTCAGACGTCAATTCCCAACCGTTTTCCATATAATTTTTTAGGCGCCATCAGCTGGTATTACGGCAACTGCCCTGTAAATTTGGCGAAGTGTGATTAATTACTGCAAAAGTTATTAATGAGATTGGTGTGAAATTTGATTGAGTATTATTCAAAGTTACTCATTTAGACGTCTATTCAGACGTCAATTCTCAACCGTTTTCCATGAAGTTTTGCAGGCAAGATCACCTTTTATTACGGCAACTTCCCTGTAAATTTGGCGAAGTTTGATTAATTACTGCATAAGTTATTAATTAGATTGGTGTAAAATTTGATTGAGTATTATTAAAAGTTATTCATTTAGACGTCTCTTCAGACGTCACTTTTAAACTGTTTTCCATGTAATTTTGCAGACACCATCGGCTGGTATTACGGCAACTTCCCTGTAAATTTGACGAAGTGTGATTAATTACTGCAGAAGTTAATAATGAGGTTGGTTTGAAATTTGATTGAGTATTATTAAAAGTTATTCATTTAGACGTCAATTCAGACGTCAATTCTCAACCGTTTTCCATGTAATTTTGTAGCCACCATCGGCTGGTATTACGGCAACTTCCGTGTAAATTTGGCGAAGTTAGATTAATTATTGCAGAGGTTATTAATGAGCTTGGTGTGAAATTTGATTGACTATTATTAAAAGTTATTCATTTAGACGTCAATTCAGACGTCAATTCTCAACTGTTTTCCATGTAATTTTGCAGACGCCATCGGCTGGTATTACGACAACTTCCCTGTAAATTTGACAAAGTTTGATTAATTACTGCAGAAGTTAATAATGAGGTTGGTTTGAAATTTGATTGAGTATTATTAAAAGTTATTCATTTAGACGTCAATTCAGACGTCAATTCTCAACCGTTTTTGATGTACTTTTGCAGGCACCATCAGCTGGTATTACGGCAACTTCTGTGTAAATTTGGCGAAGTTTGATTAATTATTGCAGAAGTTATTAATGAGCTTGGTGTAAAATTTGATTGACTATTATTAAAAGTTATTCATTTAGACGTTAATTCAGACTTCAATTCTCAACCGTTTTCCATGTAGTTTTGCAGGCAACATTAGCTGTTATTACGGCAACTTCCCTGTAAATTTGGCAAAGTTTGATAAATTACTGCAAAAGTTATTAATGAGATTGGTGTGAAATTTGATTGAGTATTATTAAAAGTTATTCATTTAGACGTCAATTCAGACGTCAATTCTCAACCGTTTTCGATATAGTTTTGCAGGCACCATCGGCTGGTATTACTGCAACTGCCCTGTAAATTTGGCGAAGTGTGATGATTTACTGCAAAAGTTATTAATGAGATTGGTGTAAAATTTGATTGAGTATTATTAAAAGTTACACATTTAGACGTCAATTCCGACGTCAACTCTCAACCGTTTTCCATGTAGTTTTGCAGGCAAGATCACCTTTTATTACGGCAACTTCCCTGTAAATTTGGCGAAGTTTGATTAATTACTGCATAAGTTATTAATGAGATCGGTGTAAAATTTGATTGAGTATTAATAAAAGTTATTCATTTAGACGTCAATTCAGACGTCAATTCTCAACTGTTTTCCATGTAATTTTGCAGACGCCATCGGCTGGTATTACGGCAACTTCCCTGTAAATTTGACGAAGTTTGATTATTTAACGGCAGAAGCTAATAATGAGGTTGGTTTGAAATTTGATTGAGTATTATTAAAAGTTATTCATTTAGACTTCAATTAGGACGTCAATTCTCAACCGTTTTTGATGTACTTTTGCAGGCATCATTGGCTGGTATTACGGCAACTTCCGTGTAAATTTGGCGATGTTTGATTAATTATTGCAGAAGTTAATTAATGAGCTTGGTGTAAAATTTGATTGACTATTATTAAAAGTTATTCATTTAGACGTTAATTCAGACTTCAATTCTCAACCGTTTTCCATGTAGTTTTGCAGGCAACATTAGCTGTTATTACGGCAACTTCCCTGTAAATTTGGCAAAGTTTGATAAATTACTGCAAAAGTTATTAATGAGATTGGTGTGAAATTTGATTGAGTATTATTAAAAGTTATTCATTTAGACGTCAATTCAGACGTCAATTCTTAACCGTTTTCGATGTAGTTTTGCAGGCACCATCGGCTGGTATTACTGCAACTGCCCTGGAAATTTGGCGAAGTGTGATTAATTACTGCAAAAGTTATTAATGAGATTGGTGTGAAATTTGATTGAGTATCATTAAAAGTTACACATTTAGACGTCAATTCCGACGTCAATTCTCAACCGTTTTCCATGTAGTTTTGCAGGCAAGATCACCTTTTATTACGGCAACTTCCCTGTAAATTTGGCGAAGTTTGATTAATTACTGCATAAGTTATTAATGAGATTGGTGTAAAATTTGATTGAGTATTATTAAAAGTTATTCATTTAGACGTCAATTCAGACGTCAATTCTTAACTGTTTTCCAAGTAGTTTTGCAGGCACCATCGGCTGGTATTACGGCAACTTCCCTGTAAATTTGGCGAAGTTTGATTAATTACTGCAAAAATTATTAATGAGCTTGGTGTGAAATTTGATTGACTATTATTAAAAGTTATTCATTTAGACGTCAATTAAGACGTCAATTCTCAACCGTTTTCCATGTAGTTTTGCAGGCAACATTGGCTGTTATTACGGCAACTTCCCTGTAAATTTGGCGAAGTTTGATTAATTACTGCCAAAGTTATTCATGAGATTGGTGTGAAATTTGATTGAGTATTATTAAAAGTTATTCATTTAGATGTCAATTCAGACGTCAATTCTCTACAGTTTTCCATGTAGTTTTGCAGGCAACATCGGCTGTTATTACGGCAACTTCCCTGTAAATTTGGCGAAGTGTGATGATTTACTGCAAAAGTTATTAATGAGATTGGTGTGAAATTTGATTGAGTATTATTAAAAGTTACACATTTAGACGTCAATTCCGACGTCAACTCTCAACCGTTTTCCATGTAGTTTTGCAGGCAAGATCACCTTTTATTACGGCAACTTCCCTGTAAATTTGGCGAAGTTTGATTAATTACTGCATAAGTTATTAATGAGATTGGTGTAAAATTTGATTGAGTATTATTAAAAGTTATTCATTTAGACGTCAATTCAGACGTCAATTCTCAACTGTTTTCCATGTAATTTTGCAGACGCCATCGGCTGGTATTACGGCAACTTCCCTGTAAATTTGACGAAGTTTGATTATTTAACGGCAGAAGCTAATAATGAGGTTGGTTTGAAATTTGATTGAGTATTATTAAAAGTTATTCATTTAGACGTCAATTAAGACGTCAATTCTCAACCGTTTTTGATGTACTTTTGCAGGCACCATTGGCTGGTATTACGGCAACTTCCGTGTGAATTTGGCGAAGTTTGATTAATTATTGCAGAAGTTAATTAATGAGCTTGGTGTAAAATTTGATTGACTATTATTAAAAGTTATTCATTTAGACGTTAATTCAGACTTCAATTCTCAACCGTTTTCCATGTAGTTTTGCAGGCAACATTAGCTGTTATTACGGCAACTTCCCTGTAAATTTGGCAAAGTTTGATAAATTACTGCAAAAGTTATTAATGAGATTGGTGTGAAATTTGATTGAGTATTATTAAAAGTTATTCATTTAGACGTCAATTCAGACGTCAATTCTCAACCGTTTTCGATGTAGTTTTGCAGGCACCATCGGCTGGTATTACTGCAACTGCCCTGGAAATTTGGCGAAGTGTGATTAATTACTGCAAAAGTTATTAATGAGATTGGTGTGAAATTTGATTGAGTATCATTAAAAGTTACACATTAAGACGTCAATTCCGACGTCAATTCTCAACCGTTTTCCATGTAGTTTTGCAGGCAAGATCACCTTTTATTACGGCAACTTCCCTGTAAATTTGGCGAAGTTTGATTAATTACTGCATAAGTTATTAATGAGATTGGTGTAAAATTTGATTGAGTATTATTAAAAGTTATTCATTTAGACGTCAATTCAGACGTCAATTCTTAACTGTTTTCCAAGTAGTTTTGCAGGCACCATCGGCTGGTATTACGGCAACTTCCCTGTAAATTTGGCGAAGTTTGATTAATTACTGCAAAAATTATTAATGAGCTTGGTGTGAAATTTGATTGACTATTATTAAAAGTTATTCATTTAGACGTCAATTTAGACGTCAATTCTCAACCGTTTTCCATGTAGTTTTGCAGGCAACATTGGCTGTTATTACGGCAACTTCCCTGTAAATTTGGCGAAGTTTGATTAATTACTGCCAAAGTTATTCATGAGATTGGTGTGAAATTTGATTGAGTATTATTAAAAGTTATTCATTTAGACGTCAATTCAGACGTCAATTCTCTACCGTTTTCCATGTAGTTTTGCAGGCAACATCGGCTGTTATTACGGCAACTTCCCTGTAAATTTGGCGAAGTTTAATTAATGTAAACTTTGCGAAGTTTGATTTATTACTGCAAAAATTATTAAAGAGATTGTTGTGAAATTTGATTGAGTATTATTAAAAGTTATTCATTTAAACGTCAATTCAGACGTCACTTCTGAACTGTTTTCCATGTAATTTTGCAGACACCATCGGCTGGTATTACGGCAACTTCCCTGTAAATTTGACGAGGTTTGATTAATTACTGCAAAAGTTATTAATGAGATCGGTGTGAAATTTGATTGAGTATTATTAAAAGTTATTCACTTAGACGTCAATTCAGACGTCAATTCTCAACCTTTTTCCATGTAATTTTGCAGGCACCATCGGCTGGGGGTCGGGGGCCCTAGGGTAGTGGTTAGCACCGCTGCCTTTCACGCCAGAGTTCGGGGTTCGGTTCCCGGTCTCGGCGGTTTGAAAGAAACAAAAATGTTTCTTCCCCATCCACGTGTGGAAGTTAGTATTGTGGGGAGCCTCCGTGACCGAGAGGTAGCGTGCTCGACCTCAGACCGGCAGGGCTCGAATTTCGAATCCTGTGTCTGGAGGACAGTGTCATCTCAATCATCTCACCATCCTCAGGTTCTCCTGGCCCAGTTTAGCCTATATGTGCACAAAGGTGGCCTAAAGCCCGATTCATTTCATTTCATTTTTCCATTGGCTGGTATTACGGCAACTGCCCTGTAAATTTGGCGAAGTGCGATTAATTACTGCAAAAGTTATTAATGAGATTGGTGTGAAATTTGATTGAGTATTATTAAAAGTTATTCATTTAGACGAAAATTCTAACGTAAATTCTTAACTGTTTTCCATGTAGTTTTGCAGGCACCATCGGCTGGTATTACGGCAACTTCCCTGTATATTTGGCGAAGATTGATTAATTATGCAAAATTATTAATGAGATTGGTGTGAAATTTGATTGAGTATTATTAAAAGTTATTCATTTAGACGTCAATTCAGACGTCAATTCTTAACCGTTTTCCATGTAATTTTGTAGCCACCATCGGCTGGTATTACGGCAACTTCCGTGTAAATTTGGCGAAGTTTGAATAATTATTGCAGAAGTTATTAATGAGCTTGGTGTTTTCCATGTAGTTTTGCAGGCACCATCGGCTGGTATTACGGCAATTTCCCTGTAAATTTGGCGAAGATTGATTAATTATGCAAAATTATTAATGAGATTGGTGTGAAATTTGATTGAGTATTATTAAAAGTTATTCATTTAGACGTCAATTCAGACGTCAATTCTCAACCGTTTTCCATGTAATTTTGTAGCCACCATCGGCTGGTATTACGGCAACTTCCGTGTAAATTTGGCGAAGTTTGAATAATTATTGCAGAAGTTATTAATGAGCTTGGTGTTTTCCATGTAGTTTTGCAGGCACCATCGGCTGGTATTACGGCAATTTCCCTGTAAATTTGGCGAAGTTTGATTAATTACTGCAAATGTTATTAATGAGATTGGTGTGAAATTTGATTAAATATTTGTAAAAGTTATTCCTTTCGACGTCAATTCAGACGTCAATTCTCAACCGGTTTCCATGTAATTTTGCAGGCACCATCGGCTGGTATTACGGCAACTTCCCTGTAAATTTGGCGGAGTTTGATTTAGTACTTCAAAAGTTATTAATGAGATCAGTGTGAAATTTGATTAAATATTTGTAAAAGTTATTCCTTTCGACGTCAATTAAGACGTCAATTCTCAACCGGTTTCCATGTAATTTTGCAGGCACCATCGGCTGGTATTACGGCAACTTCCCAGTTAATTTGGCAAAGTTTGATTTAGTACTTCAAAAGTTATTAATGAGATTAGTGTGAAATTTGATTGAATATTTTTAAAAGTTATTCGTTTCGACGAGAATTCAGACGTCAATTCTCAATCGTTTTCCATGTAATTTTGCAGGCACCATCGGCTGGTATTACGGTAACTTCCCTGTAAATTTGGCGGAGTTTGATTTAGTACTTAAAAAGTTATTAATGAGATCAGTGTGAAATTTGATTGAATATTTGTAAAAATTATTCATTTCGACGTCAATTCAGACGTCAATTTTCAACCGTTTTCCATCTAATTTTGCAGGCACCATCGGCTGGTATTACGGCAACTTCCCTGTAAATTTGGCAAAGTTTGATTTAGTACTTCAAAAGTTATTAATGAGATCGGTGTGAAATTTGATTGAATATTTGTAAAAGTTATTCATTTCGACGTCAATTCAGACGTCAATTCTCAACCGTTTTCCATGTAATTTTGCAGGAACAATCGGCAGGTATTACGGCAACTTCCCTGTAAATTTGGCGGAGTTTGATTTAGTACTTCAAAAGTTATTAATGAGATCAGTGTGAAATTTGATTGAATATTTGTAAAAGTTATTCCTTTCGACGTCAATTCAGACGTCAATTCTCAACCGTTTTCCATGTAAATTTACAGTCATCATCGGCTGGTATTACGGCAACTGCCCAGTTAATTTGACGAAGTTTGATTAAGTACTTCAAAAGTTATTAATGAGATTAGTGGGAAATTTGATTGAATATTTTTAAAAGTTATTCATTTCGACGTGAATTCAGACGTCAACTCTCAACCGTTTCCCATGTAAATTTGCAGGCACCATCGGCTGGTATTACGGCAACTTCCCTGTAAATTTGGCGAAGTTTGATTTAGTACTTCAAAAGTTATTAATGAGATCAGTGTGAAATTTGATTGAATATTTGTAAAAGTTATTCCTTTTGACGTCAATTCAGACGTCAATTCTCGACCGTTTTCCATCTAATTTTGCAGGCACCATCGGCTGGTACTACGGCAACTTCCCTGTAAATTTGGCAAAGTTTGATTTAGTACTTCAAAAGTTATTGATGAGATCAGTGTGAAATTTGATTGAATATTTGTAAAAGTTATTCCTTTCGACGTGAATTCAGACGTGAATTCTCAACCGTTTTCCATGTAAATTTGCAGTCATCATCGGCTGGTATTACGGCAGCTTCCCAGTTAATTTGGCAAAGTTTGATTTAGTACTTCAAAAGTTATTAATGAGATTAGTGTGAAATTTGATTGAATATTTTTAAAAGTTATTCATTTCGAC
>CAXHKU010000159.1:0-69650 GCA_964017125.1 Flabesymbios commensalis
TTTGATAAATTACTGCAAAAGTTATTAATGAGATTGGTGTGAAATTTGATTGAGTATTATTAAAAGTTATTCATTTAGACGTCAATTCAGACGTCAATTCTCAACCGTTTTCCATGTAATTTTGCAGGCACCATCGGCTGGTATTACGGCAACTGCCCTCCTGTAAATTTGGCGAAGTTTGATTAATTACTGCAAAAGTTATTAATGAGATTGGTTTGAAAATTGATTGAGTATTATTAAAAGTTATTCATTTAGACGTCAATTCAGACGTCAATTCTCAACCGTTTTCCATGTAGTTTTGCAGGCACCATCGGCTTGTATCACGGCAACTTCCCTGTAAATTTGGCGAAGTTTGATTAATTACTGCAAAAGTTATTAATGAGCTTGGTGTGAAATTTGATTGAGTATTATTAAAAGTTATTCATTTAGACGTCAATTCAGACGTCAATTCTCAACCGTTTTCCATGTAGTTTTGCAGGAAACATTGGCTGTTATTACGGTAACTTCCCTGTGAATTTGGCAAAGTTTGATTAATTACTGCAAAAGTTAATAATGAGATTGGTGTGAAATTTGATTGAGTATTATTAAAGGTTATTCATTTAGACGTCAATTCAGACGTCAATTCTCAACCGTTTTCCATGTAGTTTTGCGGGCACCATCTGCTAGTATTACGGCAACTTCCCTGTAAATTTGGCAAAGTTTGATTAATTAGTGCAAAAGTTATTAATAAGATTGTTGTGAAATTTGATTGAGTATTATTAAAAGTTATTCATTTAGACGTCAATTGAGACGTCAATTCTCAACCGTTTTCCATGTAGTTTTGTAGGCAACATCGGCTGTTATTACGGCAACTTCCCTGTAAATTTGGCAAAGTTTGATTAATGTAAACTTTGCGAAGTTTGATTTATTACTGCCAAAATTATTAAAGATATTGTTGTGAAGTTCGACTGAGTATTATTAAAAGTTATTCATTTAAACGTCAATTCAGACGTCACTTCTCAACTGTTTCTCATGTAATTTTGCAGACACCATAGGCTGGTACTACGGCAACTTCCCTTTAAATTTGGAGAAGTTTGATTAATTACTGCAAAAGTTAATAATGAGATTGGTTTAAAATTTGATTGAGTATTATTAAAAGTTATTCATTTAGACGTCAATTCTGACGTCAATTCTCAACCGTTTTCCATGTAGTTTTGCAGGCATCATCGGCTGGTATTACGGCAACTTCAGTGTTAATTTGGCGAAGTTTGATCAATTACTGCAAAAGTTATTAATGAGATTGGTGTGAAATTTGATTGAGTATTATTAAAAGTTATTCATTTAGATGTCAATTCAGACGTCAATTCTCAACCGTTTTCCATGTATTTTTGTAGGCAACATCGGCTGTTATTACGGCAACTTCCCTGTAAATTTGGCGAAGTTTGATTAATGTAAACTTGGCGAAGTTTGATTTATTACTGCAAAAATTATTAATGAGATTGGTGTAAAATTTGATTGAGTATTATTAAAAGTTATTCATTTAGACGTCAATTCAGACGTCCATTCTCAACCGTTTTCCATGTAGTTTTGCAGGCACCATTGGCTGGTATCACAGCAACTTCCCTGTAAATTTGGCGAAGTTTGATTAATTACTGCAAAAGTTATTAATGAGCTTGGTGTGAAATTTGATTGAGTATTATTAAAAGATATTCATTTAGACGTCAATTCAGACGTCAATTCTCAACCGTTTTCCATGTAGTTTTGCAGGCAACATTGACTGTTATTACGGTAACTTCCCTGTAAATTTGGCAAAGTTTGATTAATTACTGCAAAAATTATTAATGAGATTGGTGTGAAATTTGATTGAGTATTATTAAAAGTTATTCATTTAGACGTAAATTCAGACGTCAATTCTCAACCGTTTTCCATGTAGTTTTGCAGGCAACATCGGCTGTTATTGCGGCTACTTCCCTGTAATTTTGACGAAGTTTGATTAATTACTGCAAAAGTTATTAATGAGATTGGTGTGAAATTTTATTGAGTATTATTAAAAGTTATTCATCTAGACGTCAATTCAGACGTCAATTCTCAACCGTTTACGATGTAGTCTTGCAGGCACCATCGGCTGGTATTACAGCAACTTCCGTGTAAATTTGGCGAAGTTTGAATATTTACCGCAAAAGTTATTAATGAGCTTGGTTTGAAATTTGATTGAGTATTATTAAAAGTTATTCATTTAGACGTCAATTCAGACGTCAATTCTCAACCGTTCTCGATGTAGTTTTGCAGGCACCATCGGCTGGTATTACGGCAACTTCTGTGTGCATTTGGCGAAGTTTGATTAATTATTGCAGAAGTTATTAATGAGCTTGGTGTGAAATTTGATTGACTATTATTAAAAGTTATTCATTTAGACGTCAATTCAGACGTCAATTCTCAACCGTTTTCCATGTAATTTTGCAGGCACCATCGGCTGGTATTACGGCAACTGCCCTGTAAATTTGGCGAAGTTTGAATAATTACTGCAAAAGTTATTAATGAGATTGGTTTGAAAATTGATTGAGTATTATTAAAAGTTATTCATTTAGACGTCAATTCAGACGTCAATTCTCAACCGTTCTCGATGTAGTTTTGCAGGCACCATCGGGTGGTATTACGGCAATTACTGTGTGCATTTGGCGAAGTTTGATTAATTATTCCAGAAGTTATTAATGAGCTTGGTGTGAAATTTGATTGACTATTATTAAAAGTTATTCATTTAGACGTCAATTCAGACGTCAATTCTCAACCGTTTTCCATGTAATTTTGCAGGCACCATCGGCTGGTATTACGGCAACTGCCCTGTAAATTTGGCGAAGTTTGATTATTTACTGCAAAAGTTATTAATGAGATTGGTGTGAAATTTGATTGAGTATTATTAAAAGTTATTCATTTAGACGTCAATTCAGACGTCAATTCTCAACCGTTTTCCATGTAGTTTTGCAGGCTA
The DNA here is from genome assembly GCA_964017125.1 of Flabesymbios commensalis. Classification (NCBI taxonomy): domain Eukaryota; kingdom Metazoa; phylum Annelida; class Polychaeta; order Terebellida; family Flabelligeridae; genus Flabesymbios; species Flabesymbios commensalis. The sequence continues at coordinate 2,969 of CAXHKU010000159.1, forward strand.
CATCGGCTGTTATTACGGCAACTGCCCTGTAAATTTGGCCAAGTTTGATTAATTACTGCATAAGTTATTAATGAGATTGGTGTGAAATTTGATTGAGTATTATTAAAAGTTATTCATTTAGACGTCAATTCAGACGTCAATTCTCAACCGTTTTCCATGTAGTTTTGTAGGCGACATCGGCTGTTATTACGGCAACTTCCCTGTAAATTTGGCGAAGTTTGATTAATGTAAACTTTGCGAAATTTGATTTATTACTGCGAAAATTATTAAAGAGATTGGTGTGAAATTTGATTGATTATTATTAAAAGTTATTCATTTAGACGTCAATTCAGACGTCAATTCTCAACCGTTTTCCATGTAGTTTTGCAGGCACCATCGGCTGGTATTACGGCAACTGCCCTGTAAATTTGGCGAAGTTTGCATAATTACTGCAAAAGTTATTAATGAGATTGGTTTGAAAATTGATTGAGTATTATTAAAAGTTATTCACTTAGACGTCAATTCAGACGTCAATTCTCAACCGTTTTCCATGTAGTTTTGCAGGCAACATCGGCTGTTACTACGGCAACTTCCGTGTGAATTTGGGGAAGTTTGATAAATTACTGCAAAAGTTATTAATGAGATTGGTGTGAAATTTGATTGAGTATTATTAAAAGTTATTCATTTAGACGTCAATTCAGACGTCAATTCTCAACCGTTTTCCATGTAATTTTGCAGGCACCATCGGCTGGTATTACGGCAACTGCCCTCCTGTAAATTTGGCGAAGTTTGATTAATTACTGCAAAAGTTATTAATGAGATTGGTTTGAAAATTGATTGAGTATTATTAAAAGTTATTCATTTAGACGTCAATTCAGACGTCAATTCTCAACCGTTTTCCATGTAGTTTTGCAGGCACCATCGGCTTGTATCACGGCAACTTCCCTGTAAATTTGGCGAAGTTTGATTAATTACTGCAAAAGTTATTAATGAGCTTGGTGTGAAATTTGATTGAGTATTATTAAAAGTTATTCATTTAGACGTCAATTCAGACGTCAATTCTCAACCGTTTTCCATGTAGTTTTGGAGGCAACATTGGCTGTTATTACGGTAACTTCCCTGTAAATTTGGCAAAGTTTGATTAATTACTTCAAAAGTTATTAATGAGATTGGTGAGAAATTTGATTGAGTATTATTAAAAGTTATTCATTTAGACGTAAATTCAGACGTCAATTCTCAACCGTTTTCCATGTAGTTTTGCAGGCAACATTGGCTGTTATTACGGTAACTTCCCTGTGAATTTGGCAAAGTTTGATTAATTACTGCAAAAGTTAATAATGAGATTGGTGTGAAATTTGATTGAGTATTATTAAAGGTTATTCATTTAGACGTCAATTCAGACGTCAATTCTCAACCGTTTTCCATGTAGTTTTGCGGGCACCATCTGCTAGTATTACGGCAACTTCCCTGTAAATTTGGCAAAGTTTGATTAATTAGTGCAAAAGTTATTAATAAGATTGTTGTGAAATTTGATTGAGTATTATTAAAAGTTATTCATTTAGACGTCAATTCAGACGTCAATTCTCAACCGTTTTCCATGTAGTTTTGTAGGCAACATCGGCTGGTATTACGGCAACTGCCCTCCTGTAAATTTGGCGAAGTTTGATTAATTACTGCAAAAGTTATTAATGAGATTGGTTTGAAAATTGATTGAGTATTATTAAAAGTTATTCATTTAGACGTCAATTCAGACGTCAATTCTCAACCGTTTTCCTTGTAGTTTTGCAGGCAACATTGGCTGTTATTACGGCAACTTCCGTGTGAATTTGGGGAAGTTTGATAAATTACTGCAAAAGTTATTAATGAGATTGGTTTGAAAATTGATTGAGTATTATTAAAAGTTATTCATTTAGACGCCAATTCAGACGTCAATTCTCAACCGTTCTCGATGTAGTTTTGCAGGCACCATCGGCTGGTATTACGGCAACTGCCCTGTAAATTTGTCGAAGTTTGATTAATTACTGCAAAAGATATTAATGAGATTGGTTTGAAAATTGATTGAGTATTATTAAAAGTTATTCATTTAGACGTCAATTCAGACGTCAATTCTCAACCGTTTTCCATGTAGTTTTGCAGGCAACATTGGCTGTTATTACGGCAACTTCCGTGTGAATTTGGCGAAGTTTGATTAATTACTGCATAAGTTATTAATGAGATTGGTGTGAAATTTGATTGAGTATTATTAAAAGTTATTCATTTAGACGTCAATTCAGACGTCAATTCTCAACCGTTTTCCATGTAATTTTGCAGGAACCATCGGCTAGTATTACGGCAAATGCCCTGTAAATTTGACGAAGTTTGATTAATTACTGCAAAAGTTATTAATGAGATTGGTGTGAAATTTAATTGAGTATTATTAAAAGTTATTCATTTAGACGTCAATTCAGACGTCAATTCTTAACCGTTTTCCATGTAGTTTTGTAGGCGACATCGGCTGTTATTACGGCAACTTCCCTGTAAATTTGGCTAAGTTTGATTAATTACTGCATAAGTTATTAATGAGATTGGTGTGAAATTTGATTGAGTATTATTAAAAGTTATTCATTTAGACGTCAATTCAGACGTCAATTCTCAACCGTTTTCCATGTAATTTTGCAGGCACCATCGGCCAATATTACGGCATCTTCCCTGTAAATTTGACGAAGTTTGATTAATTACTGCATAAGTTATTAATGAGATTTGTATGAAATTTGATTGAGTATTATTAAAAGTTACTCATTTAGACGTCAATTCAGACGTCAATTCTCAACCGTTTTCCATGTAGTTTTGTAGGCGACATCGGCTGTTATTACGGCAACTTCCCTGTAAATCTGGCGAAGTTTGATTAATGTAAACTTGGCGAAGTTTGATTTATTACTGCGAAAATTATTAAAGAGATTGGAGTGAAATTTGATTGATTATTATTAAAAGTTATTCATTTAGACGTCAATTCAGACGTCAATTCTCAACCGTTTACCATGTAGTTTTGCAGGCAACATTGGCTGTTATTACGGCAACTTCCCTGTAAATTTGGCGAAGTTTGATTATTTACTGCAAAAGTTATTAATGAGATTGGTGTGAAATTTGATTGAGTATTATTAAAAGTTATTCATTTAGACGTCAATTCAGACGTCAATTCTCAACCGTTTTCCATGTAGTTTTGCAGGCAACATTGGCTGTTATTACGGTAACTTCCCTGTGAATTTGGCAAAGTTTGATTAATTACTGCAAAAGTTAATAATGAGATTGGTGTGAAATTTGATTGAGTATTATTAAAGGTTATTCATTTAGACGTCAATTCAGACGTCAATTCTCAACCGTTTTCCATGTAGTTTTGCGGGCACCATCTGCTAGTATTACGGCAACTTCCCTGTAAATTTGGCAAAGTTTGATTAATTAGTGCAAAAGTTATTAATAAGATTGTTGTGAAATTTGATTGAGTATTATTAAAAGTTATTCATTTAGACGTCAATTCAGACGTCAATTCTCAACCGTTTTCCATGTAGTTTTGTAGGCAACATCGGCTGTTATTACGGCAACTTCCCTGTAAATTTGGCAAAGTTTGATTAATGTAAACTTTGCGAAGTTTGATTTATTACTGCCAAAATTATTAAAGATATTGTTGTGAAGTTCGACTGAGTATTATTAAAAGTTATTCATTTAAACGTCAATTCAGACGTCACTTCTCAACTGTTTCCCATGTAATTTTGCAGACACCATAGGCTGGTACTACGGCAACTTCCCTCCTGTAAATTTGGCGAAGTTTGATTAATTACTGCAAAAGTTATTAATGAGATTGGTTTGAAAATTGATTGAGTATTATTAAAAGTTATTCATTTAGACGTCAATTCAGACGTCAATTCTCAACCGTTTTCCTTGTAGTTTTGCAGGCAACATTGGCTGTTATTACGGCAACTTCCGTGTGAATTTGGGGAAGTTTGATAAATTACTGCAAAAGTTATTAATGAGATTGGTTTGAAAATTGATTGAGTATTATTAAAAGTTATTCATTTAGACGCCAATTCAGACGTCAATTCTCAACCGTTCTCGATGTAGTTTTGCAGGCACCATCGGCTGGTATTACGGCAACTGCCCTGTAAATTTGTCGAAGTTTGATTAATTACTGCAAAAGATATTAATGAGATTGGTTTGAAAATTGATTGAGTATTATTAAAAGTTATTCATTTAGACGTCAATTCAGACGTCAATTCTCAACCGTTTTCCATGTAGTTTTGCAGGCAACATTGGCTGTTATTACGGCAACTTCCGTGTGAATTTGGCGAAGTTTGATTAATTACTGCATAAGTTATTAATGAGATTGGTGTGAAATTTGATTGAGTATTATTAAAAGTTATTCATTTAGACGTCAATTCAGACGTCAATTCTCAACCGTTTTCCATGTAATTTTGCAGGAACCATCGGCTAGTATTACGGCAAATGCCCTGTAAATTTGACGAAGTTTGATTAATTACTGCAAAAGTTATTAATGAGATTGGTGTGAAATTTAATTGAGTATTATTAAAAGTTATTCATTTAGACGTCAATTCAGACGTCAATTCTTAACCGTTTTCCATGTAGTTTTGTAGGCGACATCGGCTGTTATTACGGCAACTTCCCTGTAAATTTGGCTAAGTTTGATTAATTACTGCATAAGTTATTAATGAGATTGGTGTGAAATTTGATTGAGTATTATTAAAAGTTATTCATTTAGACGTCAATTCAGACGTCAATTCTCAACCGTTTTCCATGTAATTTTGCAGGCACCATCGGCCAATATTACGGCATCTTCCCTGTAAATTTGACGAAGTTTGATTAATTACTGCATAAGTTATTAATGAGATTTGTATGAAATTTGATTGAGTATTATTAAAAGTTACTCATTTAGACGTCAATTCAGACGTCAATTCTCAACCGTTTTCCATGTAGTTTTGTAGGCGACATCGGCTGTTATTACGGCAACTTCCCTGTAAATCTGGCGAAGTTTGATTAATGTAAACTTGGCGAAGTTTGATTTATTACTGCGAAAATTATTAAAGAGATTGGAGTGAAATTTGATTGATTATTATTAAAAGTTATTCATTTAGACGTCAATTCAGACGTCAATTCTCAACCGTTTACCATGTAGTTTTGCAGGCAACATTGGCTGTTATTACGGCAACTTCCCTGTAAATTTGGCGAAGTTTGATTATTTACTGCAAAAGTTATTAATGAGATTGGTGTGAAATTTGATTGAGTATTATTAAAAGTTATTCATTTAGACGTCAATTCAGACGTCAATTCTCAACCGTTTTCCATGTAGTTTTGCAGGCAACATTGGCTGTTATTACGGTAACTTCCCTGTGAATTTGGCAAAGTTTGATTAATTACTGCAAAAGTTAATAATGAGATTGGTGTGAAATTTGATTGAGTATTATTAAAGGTTATTCATTTAGACGTCAATTCAGACGTCAATTCTCAACCGTTTTCCATGTAGTTTTGCGGGCACCATCTGCTAGTATTACGGCAACTTCCCTGTAAATTTGGCAAAGTTTGATTAATTAGTGCAAAAGTTATTAATAAGATTGTTGTGAAATTTGATTGAGTATTATTAAAAGTTATTCATTTAGACGTCAATTCAGACGTCAATTCTCAACCGTTTTCCATGTAGTTTTGTAGGCAACATCGGCTGTTATTACGGCAACTTCCCTGTAAATTTGGCAAAGTTTGATTAATGTAAACTTTGCGAAGTTTGATTTATTACTGCCAAAATTATTAAAGATATTGTTGTGAAGTTCGACTGAGTATTATTAAAAGTTATTCATTTAAACGTCAATTCAGACGTCACTTCTCAACTGTTTCCCATGTAATTTTGCAGACACCATAGGCTGGTACTACGGCAACTTCCCTTTAAATTTGGTGAAGTTTGATTAATTACTGCAAAAGTTAATAATGAGATTGGTTTAAAATTTGATTGAGTATTATTAAAAGTTATTCATTTAGACGTCAATTCTGACGTCAATTCTCAACCGTTTTCCATGTAGTTTTGCAGGCATCATCGGCTGGTATTACGGCAACTTCAGTGTTAATTTGGCGAAGTTTGATCAATTACTGCAAAAGTTATTAATGAGATTGGTGTGAAATTTGATTGAGTATTATTAAAAGTTATTCATTTAGACGTCAATTCAGACGTCAATTCTCAACTGTTTTCCATGTATTTTTGTAGGCAACATCGGCTGTTATTACGGCAACTTCCCTGTAAATTTGGCGAAGTTTGATTAATGTAAACTTGGCGAAGTTTGATTTATTACTGCAAAAATTATTTATGAGATTGGTGTAAAATTTGATTGAGTATTATTAAAAGTTATTCATTTAGACGTCAATTCAGACGTCAATTCTCAACCGTTTTCCATGTAGTTTTGTAGGCACCATTGGCTGGTATCACAGCAACTTCCCTGTAAATTTGGCGAAGTTTGATTAATTACTGCAAAAGTTATTAATGAGCTTGGTGTGAAATTTGATTGAGTATTATTAAAAGATATTCATTTAGACGTCAATTCAGACGTCAATTCTCAACCGTTTTCCATGTAGTTTTGCAGGCAACATTGACTGTTATTACGGTAACTTCCCTGTAAATTTGGCAAAGTTTGATTAATTACTGCAAAAGTTATTAATGAGATTGGTGTGAAATTTGATTGAGTATTATTAAAAGTTATTCATTTAGACGTAAATTCAGACGTCAATTCTCAACCGTTTTCCATGTAGTTTTGCAGGCAACATCGGCTGTTATTGCGGCTACTTCCCTGTAAATTTGACGAAGTTTGATTAATTACTGCAAAAGTTATTAATGAGATTGGTGTGAAATTTTATTGAGTATTATTAAAAGTTATTCATCTAGACGTCAATTCAGACGTCAATTCTCAACCGTTTACGATGTAGTCTTGCAGGCACCATCGGCTGGTATTACAGCAACTTCCGTGTAAATTTGGCGAAGTTTGAATATTTACTGCAAAAGTTATTAATGAGCTTGGTTTGAAATTTGATTGAGTATTATTAAAAGTTATTCATTTAGACGTCAATTCAGACGTCAATTCTCAACCGTTCTCGATGTAGTTTTGCAGGCACCATCGGCTGGTATTACGGCAACTTCTGTGTGCATTTGGCGAAGTTGGATTAATTATTGCAGAAGTTATTAATGAGCTTGGTGTGAAATTTGATTGACTATTATTAAAAGTTATTCATTTAGACGTCAATTCAGACGTCAATTCTCAACCGTTTTCCATGTAATTTTGCAGGCACCATCGGCTGGTATTACGGCAACTGCCCTGTAAATTTGGCGAAGTTTGAATAATTACTGCAAAAGTTATTAATGAGATTGGTTTGAAAATTGATTGAGTATTATTAAAAGTTATTCATTTAGACGTCAATTCAGACGTCAATTCTCAACCGTTCTCGATGTAGTTTTGCAGGCACCATCGGGTGGTATTACGGCAATTACTGTGTGCATTTGGCGAAGTTTGATTAATTATTGCAGAAGTTATTAATGCGCTTGGTGTGAAATTTGATTGACTATTATTAAAAGTTATTCATTTAGACGTCAATTCAGACGTCAATTCTCAACCGTTTTCCATGTAGGTTTGCAGGCAACATTGGCTGTTATTACGGCAACTTCCCTGTAAATTTGGCGAAGTTTGATTATTTACTGCAAAAGTTATTAATGAGATTGGTGTGAAATTTGATTGAGTATTATTAAAAGTTATTCATTTAGACGTCAATTCAGACGTCAATTCTCAACCGTTTTCCATGTAGTTTTGCAGGCTACATCGGCTGTTATTACGGCAACTGCCCTGTAAATTTGGCCAAGTTTGATTAATTACTGCATAAGTTATTAATGAGATTGGTGTGAAATTTGATTGAGTATTATTAAAAGTTATTCATTTAGACGTCAATTCAGACGTCAATTCTCAACCGTTTTCCATGTAGTTTTGTAGGCGACATCGGCTGTTATTACGGCAACTTCCCTGTAAATTTGGCGAAGTTTGATTAATGTAAACTTTGCGAAATTTGATTTATTACTGCGAAAATTATTAAAGAGATTGGTGTGAAATTTGATTGATTATTATTAAAAGTTATTCATTTAGACGTCAATTCAGACGTCAATTCTCAACCGTTTTCCATGTAGTTTTGCAGGCACCATCGGCTGGTATTACGGCAACTGCCCTGTAAATTTGGCGAAGTTTGCATAATTACTGCAAAAGTTATTAATGAGATTGGTTTGAAAATTGATTGAGTATTATTAAAAGTTATTCATTTAGACGTCAATTCAGACGTCAATTCTCAACCGTTTTCCATGTAGTTTTGCAGGCAACATCGGCTGTTACTACGGCAACTTCCGTGTGAATTTGGGGAAGTTTGATAAATTACTGCAAAAGTTATTAATGAGATTGGTGTGAAATTTGATTGAGTATTATTAAAAGTTATTCATTTAGACGTCAATTCAGACGTCAATTCTCAACCGTTTTCCATGTAATTTTGCAGGCACCATCGGCTGGTATTACGGCAACTGCCCTCCTGTAAATTTGGCGAAGTTTGATTAATTACTGCAAAAGTTATTAATGAGATTGGTTTGAAAATTGATTGAGTATTATTAAAAGTTATTCATTTAGACGTCAATTCACACGTCAATTCTCAACCGTTTTCCTTGTAGTTTTGCAGGCAACATTGGCTGTTATTACGGCAACTTCCGTGTGAATTTGGGGAAGTTTGATAAATTACTGCAAAAGTTATTAATGAGATTGGTTTGAAAATTGATTGAGTATTATTAAAAGTTATTCATTTAGACGCCAATTCAGACGTCAATTCTCAACCGTTCTCGATGTAGTTTTGCAGGCACCATCGGCTGGTATTACGGCAACTGCCCTGTAAATTTGTCGAAGTTTGATTAATTACTGCAAAAGTTATTAATGAGATTGGTTTGAAAATTGATTGAGTATTATTAAAAGTTATTCATTTAGACGTCAATTCAGACGTCAATTCTCAACCGTTTTCCATGTAGTTTTGCAGGCAACATTGGCTGTTATTACGGCAACTTCCGTGTGAATTTGGCGAAGTTTGATTAATTACTGCATAAGTTATTAATGAGATTGGTGTGAAATTTGATTGAGTATTATTAAAAGTTATTCATTTAGACGTCAATTCAGACGTCAATTCTCAACCGTTTTCCATGTAATTTTGCAGGAACCATCGGCTAGTATTACGGCAACTGCCCTGTAAATTTGACGAAGGTTGATTAATTACAGCAAAAGTTATTAATGAGATTGGTGTGAAATTTAATTGAGTATTATTAAAAGTTATTCATTTAGACGTCAATTCAGACGTCAATTCTTAACCGTTTTCCATGTAGTTTTGTAGGCGACATCGGCTGTTATTACGGCAACTTCCCTGTAAATTTGGCTAAGTTTGATTAATTACTGCATAAGTTATTAATGAGATTGGTGTGAAATTTGATTGAGTATTATTAAAAGTTATTCATTTAGACGTCAATTCAGACGTCAATTCTCAACCGTTTTCCATGTAATTTTGCAGGCACCATCGGCCAATATTACGGCATCTTCCCTGTAAATTTGACGAAGTTTGATTAATTACTGCATAAGTTATTAATGAGATTTGTATGAAATTTGATTGAGTATTATTAAAAGTTACTCATTTAGACGTCAATTCAGACGTCAATTCTCAACCGTTTTCCATGTAGTTTTGTAGGCGACATCGGCTGTTATTACGGCAACTTCCCTGTAAATCTGGCGAAGTTTGATTAATGTAAACTTGGCGAAGTTTGATTTATTACTGCGAAAATTATTAAAGAGATTGGAGTGAAATTTGATTGATTATTATTAAAAGTTATTCATTTAGACGTCAATTCAGACGTCAATTCTCAACCGTTTACCATGTAGTTTTGCAGGCAACATTGGCTGTTATTACGGCAACTTCCCTGTAAATTTGACGAAGTTTGATTATTTACTGCAAAAGTTATTAATGAGATTGGTGTGAAATTTGATTGAGTATTATTAAAAGTTATTCATTTAGACGTCAATTCAGACGTCAATTCTCAACCGTTTTCCATGTAGTTTTGCAGGCTACATCGGCTGTTATTACGGCAACTGCCCTGTAAATTTGGCCAAGTTTGATTAATTACTGCATAAGTTATTAATGAGATTGGTGTGAAATTTGATTGAGTATTATTAAAAGTTATTCATTTAGACGTCAATTCAGACGTCAATTCTCAACCGTTTTCCATGTAGTTTTGCAGGCACCATCGGCTGGTATTACGGCAACTGCCCTGTAAATTTGGCGAAGTTTGCATAATTACTGCAAAAGTTATTAATGAGATTGGTGTGAAATTTGATTGAGTATTATTAAAAGTTATTCATTTAGACGTCAATTCAGACGTCAATTCTTAACCGTTTTCCATGTAGTTTTGTAGGCGACATCGGCTGTTATTACGGCAACTTCCCTGTAAATTTGGCTAAGTTTGATTAATTACTGCATAAGTTATTAATGAGATTGGTGTGAAATTTGATTGAGTATTATTAAAAGTTATTCATTAAGACGTCAATTCAGACGTCAATTCTCAACCGTTTTCCATGTAGTTTTGCAGGCTACATCGGCTGTTATTACGGCAACTGCCCTGTAAATTTGGCCAAGTTTGATTAATTACTGCATAAGTTATTAATGAGATTGGTGTGAAATTTGATTGAGTATTATTAAAAGTTATTCATTTAGACGTCAATTCAGACGTCAATTCTCAACCGTTTTCCATGTAGTTTTGCAGGCACCATCGGCTGGTATTACGGCAACTGCCCTGTAAATTTGGCGAAGTTTGCATAATTACTGCAAAAGTTATTAATGAGATTGGTTTGAAAATTGATTGAGTATTATTAAAAGTTATTCATTTAGACGTCAATTCAGACGTCAATTCTCAACCGTTTTCCATGTAGTTTTGCAGGCAACATCGGCTGTTACTACGGCAACTTCCGTGTGAATTTGGGGATGTTTGATAAATTACTGCAAAAGTTATTAATGAGATTGGTGTGAAATTTGATTGAGTATTATTAAAAGTTATTCATTTAGACGTCAATTCAGACGTCAATTCTCAACCGTTTTCCATGTAATTTTGCAGGCACCATCGGCTGGTATTACGGCAACTGCCCTCCTGTAAATTTGGCGAAGTTTGATTAATTACTGCAAAAGTTATTAATGAGATTGGTTTGAAAATTGATTGAGTATTATTAAAAGTTATTCATTTAGACGTCAATTCAGACGTCAATTCTCAACCGTTTTCCTTGTAGTTTTGCAGGCAACATTGGCTGTTATTACGGCAACTTCCGTGTGAATTTGGGGAAGTTTGATAAATTACTGCAAAAGTTATTAATGAGATTGGTTTGAAAATTGATTGAGTATTATTAAAAGTTATTCATTTAGACGTCAATTCAGACGTCAATTCTCAACCGTTTTCCATGTAGTTTTGCAGGCAACATTGGCTGTTATTACGGCAACTTCCGTGTGAATTTGGCGAAGTTTGATTAATTACTGCATAAGTTATTAATGAGATTGGTGTGAAATTTGATTGAGTATTATTAAAAGTTATTCATTTAGACGTCAATTCAGACGTCAATTCTCAACCGTTTTCCATGTAATTTTGCAGGAACCATCGGCTAGTATTACGGCAACTGCCCTGTAAATTTGACGAAGTTTGATTAATTACTGCAAAAGTTATTAATGAGATTGGTGTGAAATTTAATTGAGTATTATTAAAAGTTATTCATTTAGACGTCAATTCAGACGTCAATTCTTAACCGTTTTCCATGTAGTTTTGTAGGCGACATCGGCTGTTATTACGGCAACTTCCCTGTAAATTTGGCTAAGTTTGATTAATTACTGCATAAGTTATTAATGAGATTGGTGTGAAATTTGATTGAGTATTATTAAAAGTTATTCATTTAGACGTCAATTCAGACGTCAATTCTCAACCGTTTTCCATGTAATTTTGCAGGCACCATCGGCCAATATTACGGCAACTGCCCTGTAAATTTGACGAAGTTTGATTAATTACTGCATAAGTTATTAATGAGATTGGTGTGAAATTTGATTGAGTATTATTAAAAGTTACTCATTTAGACGTCAATTCAGACGTCAATTCTCAACCGTTTTCCATGTAGTTTTGTAGGCGACATCGGCTGTTATTACGGCAACTTCCCTGTAAATCTGGCGAAGTTTGATTAATGTAAACTTGGCGAAGTTTGATTTATTACTTCGAAAATTATTAAAGAGATTGGAGTGAAATTTGATTGATTATTATTAAAAGTTATTCATTTAGACGTCAATTCAGACGTCAATTCTCAACCGTTTTCCATGTAGTTTCGCAGGCAACATCGGCTGTTATTACGGCAACTTCCCTGTAAATTTGGCTAAGTTTGATTAATTACTGCATAAGTTATTAATGAGATTTGTATGAAATTTGATTGAGTATTATTAAAAGTTACCCATTTAGACGTCAATTCAGACGTCAATTCTCAACCGTTTTCCATGTAGTTTTGTAGGCGACATCGGCTGTTATTACGGCAACTTCCCTGTAAATCTGGCGAAGTTTGATTAATGTAAACTTGGCGAAGTTTGATTTATTACTGCGAAAATTATTAAAGAGATTGGAGTGAAATTTGATTGATTATTATTAAAAGTTATTCATTTAGACGTCAATTCAGACGTCAATTCTCAACCGTTTACCATGTAGTTTCGCAGGCAACATCGGCTGTTATTACGGCAACTTCCCTGTAAATTTGGCTAAGTTTGATTAATTACTGCATAAGTTATTAATGAGATTGGTGTGAAACTTGATTGAGTATTATTAAAAGTTATTCATTTAGACGTCAATTCAGACGTCAATTCTCAACCGTTTTCCATGTAATTTTGCAGGCACCATCGGCTAGTATTACGGCAACTGCCCTGTAAATTTGACGAAGTTTGATTAATTACTGCAAAAGTTATTAATGAGATTGGTGTGAAATTTAATTGAGTATTATTAAAAGTTATTCATTTAGACGTCAATTCAGACGTCAATTCTCAACCGTTTTCCATGTAGTTTTGTAGGCGACATCGGCTGTTATTACGGCAGCTTCCCTGTAAATTTGGCTAAGTTTGATTAATTACTGCATAAGTTATTAATGAGATTGGTGTGAAATTTGATTGAGTATTATTAAAAGTTATTCATTTAGACGTCAATTCAGACGTCAATTCTCAACCGTTTTCCATGTAGTTTTGTAGGCGACATCGGCTGTTATTACGGCAACTTCCCTGTAAATCTGGCGAAGTTTGATTAATATAAACTTGGCGAAGTTTTATTTTATACTGCGAAAATTATTAAAGAGATTGGAGTGAAATTTGATTGATTAATATTAAAAGTTATTCATTTAGACGTCAATTCAGACGTCAATTCACAACCGTTTTCCATGTAGTTTTGCAGGCACCATCGGCTGGTAATACGGCAACTTCCGTGTAAATTTGGCGAAGTCTGCTTAATTACTGCAAAAGTTATTAATGAGCTTGGTGTGAAATTTGATTGAGTCTTATTAAAAGTTATTCATTTAGACGTCAATTCAGACGTCAATTCTCAACCGTTTTCCATGTAATTTTGCAGGCACCATCGGCCAATATTACGGCAACTGCCCTGTAAATTTGACGAAGTTTGATTAATTACTGCATAAGTTATTAATGAGATTGGTGTGAAATTTGATTGAGTATTATTAAAAGTTACTCATTTAGACGTTAATTCAGACGTCAATTCTCAACCGTTTTCCATGTAGTTTTGTAGGCGACATCGGCTGTTATTACGGCAACTTCCCTGTAAATCTGGCGAAGTTTGATTAATGTAAACTTGGCGAAGTTTGATTTAGTACTTCGAAAATTATTAAAGAGATTGGAGTGAAATTTGATTGATTATTATTAAAAGTTATTCATTTAGACGTCAATTCAGACGTCAATTCTCAACCGTTTTCCATGTAGTTTCGCAGGCAACATCGGCTGTTATTACGGCAACTTCCCTGTAAATTTGGCTAAGTTTGATTAATTACTGCATAAGTTATTAATGAGATTTGTATGAAATTTGATTGAGTATTATTAAAAGTTACTCATTTAGACGTCAATTCAGACGTCAATTCTCAACCGTTTTCCATGTAGTTTTGTAGGCGACATCGGCTGTTATTACGGCAACTTCCCTGTAAATCTGGCGAAGTTTGATTAATGTAAACTTGGCGAAGTTTGATTTATTACTGCGAAAATTATCAAAGAGATTGGAGTGAAATTTGATTGATTATTATTAAAAGTTATTCATTTAGACGTCAATTCAGACGTCAATTCTCAACCGTTTACCATGTAGTTTCGCAGGCAACATCGGCTGTTATTACGGCAACTTCCCTGTAAATTTGGCTAAGTATGATTAATTACTGCATAAGTTATTAATGAGATTGGTGTGAAATTTGATTGAGTATTATTAAAAGTTATTCATTTAGACGTCAATTCAGACGTTAATTCTCAACCGTTTTCCATGTAATTTTGCAGGCACCATCGGCTAGTATTACGGCAACTGCCCTGTAAATTTGACGAAGTTTGATTAATTACTGCAAAAGTTATTAATGAGATTGGTGTGAAATTTAATTGAGTATTATTAAAAGTTATTCACTTAGACGTCAATTCAGACGTCAATTCTCAACCGTTTTCCATGTAGTTTTGTAGGCGACATCGGCTGTTATTACGGCAGCTTCCCTGTAAATTTGGCTAAGTTTGATTAATTACTGCATAAGTTATTAATGAGATTGGTGTGAAATTTGATTGAGTATTATTAAAAGTTATTCATTTAGACGTCAATTCAGACGTCAATTCTCAACCGTTTTCCATGTAGTTTTGTAGGCGACATCGGCTGTTATTACGGCAACTTCCCTGTAAATCTGGCGAAGTTTGATTAATATAAACTTGGCGAAGTTTTATTTTATACTGCGAAAATTATTAAAGAGATTGGAGTGAAATTTGATTGATTAATATTAAAAGTTATTCATTTAGACGTCAATTCAGACGTCAATTCACAACCGTTTTCCATGTAGTTTTGCAGGCACCATCGGCTGGTATTACGGCAACTTCCGTGTAAATTTGGCGAAGTCTGCTTAATTACTGCAAAAGTTATTAATGAGCTTGGTGTGAAATTTGATTGAGTCTTATTAAAAGTTATTCATTTAGACGTCAATTCAGACGTCAATTCTCAACCGTTTTCCATGTAGTTTTGCAGGCAACATTGGCTGTTATTACGGCAACTTCCCTGTAAATTTGGCGAAGTTTGATTAATTACTGCAAAATTTATTAATGAGATTGGTGTGAAATTTGATTGACTATTATTAAAAGTTATTCATTTAGACGTCAATTCAGACGTCAATTCTCAACCGTTTTCCATGTAATTTTGCAGGCTCCATCGGCTGGTATTACGGCAACTGCCCTGTAAATTTGGCGACGTTTGATTATTTACTGCAAAAGTTATTAATGAGATTGGTGTGAAATTTGATTGAGTATTATTAAAAGTTATTAATTTAGACGTCAATTCAGACGTCAATTCTCAACCGTTCTCGCTGTAGTTTTGCAGGCACCATCGGCTAGTATTACGGCAACTGCCCTGTAAATTTGACGAAGTTTGATTAATTACTGCAAAAGTTATTAATGAGATTGGTTTGAAAATTGATTGAGTATTATTAAAAGTTATTCATTTAGACGTCAATTCAGACGTCAATTCTCAACCGTTCTCGATGTAGTTTTGCAGGCACCATCGGCTGGTATTACGGCAACTGCCCTGTAAATTTGTCGAAGTTTGATTAATTACTGCAAAAGTTATTAATGAGATTGGTTTGAAAATTGATTGAGTATTATTAAAAGTTATTCATTTAGACGTCAATTCAGACGTCAATTCTCAACCGTTTTCCATGTAGTTTTGCAGGCAACATTGGCTGTTATTACGGCAACTTCCGTGTGAATTTGGCGAAGTTTGATTAATTACTGCATAAGTTATTAATGAGATTGGTGTGAAATTTGATTGAGTATTATTAAAAGTTATTCATTTAGACGTCAATTCAGACGTCAATTCTCAACCGTTTTCCATGTAATTTTGCAGGAACCATCGGCTAGTATTACGGCAACTTCCCTGTAAATTTGGCTAAGTTTGATTAATTACTGCATAAGTTATTAATGAGATTGGTGTGAAATTTGATTGAGTATTATTAAAAGTTACTCATTTAGACGTCAATTCAGACGTCAATTCTCAACCGTTTTCCATGTAGTTTTGTAGGCGACATCGGCTGTTATTACGGCAACTTCCCTGTAAATTTGGCTAAGTTTGATTAATTACTGCATAAGTTATTAATGAGATTGGTATGAAATTTGATTGAGTATTATTAAAAGTTACTCATTTAGACGTCAATTCAGACGTCAATTCTCAACCGTTTTCCATGTAGTTTTGTAGGCGACATCGGCTGTTATTACGGCAACTTCCCTGTAAATCTGGCGAAGTTTGATTAATGTAAACTTGGCGAAGTTTGATTTATTACTGCGAAAATTATTAAAGAGATTGGAGTGAAATTTGATTGATTATTATTAAAAGTTATTCATTTAGACGTCAATTCAGACGTCAATTCTCAACCGTTTTCCATGTAGTTTCGCAGGCAACATCGGCTGTTATTACGGCAACTTCCCAGTAAATTTGGCTAAGTTTGATTAATTACTGCATAAGTTATTAATGAGATTGGTGTGAAATTTGATTGAGTATTATTAAAAGTTATTCATTTAGACGTCAATTCAGACGTCAATTCTCAACCGTTTTCCATGTAATATTGCAGGCACCATCGGCTAGTATTACAGCAACTGCCCTGTAAATTTGACGAAGTTTGATTAATTACTGCAAAAGTTATTAATGAGATTGGTGTGAAATTTAATTGAGTATTATTAAAAGTTATTCATTTAGACGTCAATTCAGACGTCAATTCTCAACCGTTTTCCATGTAGTTTTGTAGGCGACATCGGCTGTTATTACGGCAACTTCCCTGTAAATTTGGCTAAGTTTGATTAATTACTGCATAAGTTATTAATGAGATTGGTGTGAAATTTGATTGAGTATTATTAAAAGTTATTCATTTAGACGTCAATTCAGACGTCAATTCTCAACCGTTTTCCATGTAGTTTTGTAGGCGACATCGGCTGTTATTACGGCAACTTCCCTGTAAATTTGGCTAAGTTTGATTAATTACTGCATAAGTAATTAATGAGACTGGTGTGAAATTTGATTGAGTATTATTAAAAGTTATTCACTTAGACGTAAATTCAGACGTCAATTCTCAACCGTTTTCCATGTAGTTTTGTAGGCGACATCGGCTGTTATTACGGCAGCTTCCCTGTAAATCTGGAAAAGTTTGATTAATATAAACTTGGCGAAGTTTTATTTTATACTGCGAAAATTATTAATGAGCTTGGTGTGAAATTTGATTGAGTCTTATTAAAAGTTATTCATTTAGACGTCAATTCAGACGTCAATTCTCAACCGTTTTCCATGTAGTTTTGCACGCAACATTGGCTGTTATTACGGCAACTTCCCTGTAAATTTGGCGAAGTTTGATTAATTACTGCAAAATTTATTAATGAGATTGGTGTGAAATTTGATTGACTATTATTAAAAGTTATTCATTTAGACGTCAATTCAGACGTCAATTCTCAACCGTTTTCCATGTAATTTTGCAGGCTCCATCGGCTGATATTACGGCAACTGCCCTGTAAATTTGGCGACGTTTGATTATTTACTGCAAAAGTTATTAATGAGATTGGTGTGAAATTTGATTGAGTATTATTAAAAGTTATTCATTTAGACGTCAATTCACACGTCAATTCTCAACCGTTCTCGCTGTAGTTTTGCAGGCACCATCGGCTAGTATTACGGCAACTGCCCTGTAAATTTGACGAAGTTTGATTAATTACTACAAAAGTTATTAATGAGATTGGTTTGAAAATTGATTGAGTATTATTAAAAGTTATTCATTTAGACGTCAATTCAGACGTCAATTCTCAACCGTTCTCGATGTAGTTTTGCAGGCACCATCGGCTGGTATTACGGCAACTGCCCTGTAAATTTGTCGAAGTTTGATTAATTACTGCAAAAGTTATTAATCAGATTGGTTTGAAAATTGATTGAGTATTATTAAAAGTTATTCATTTAGACGTCAATTCAGACGTCAATTCTCAACCGTTTTCCATGTAGTTTTGCAGGCAACATTGGCTGTTATCACGGCAACTACCCTGTAAATTTGGCTAAGTTTGATTAATTACTGCATAAGTTATTAATGAGATTGGTGTGAAATTTGATTGAGTATTATTAAAAGTTATTCATTTAGACGTCAATTCAGACGTCAATTCTCAACCGTTTTCCATGTAGTTTTGCAGGCAACATTGGCTGTTATTACGGCAACTTCCGTGTGAATTTGGCGAAGTTTGATTAATTACTGCATAAGTTATTAATGAGATTGGTGTGAAATTTGATTGAGTATTATTAAAAGTTATTCATTTAGACGTCAATTCAGACGTCAATTCTCAACCGTTTTCCATGTAATTTTGCAGGAACCATCGGCTAGTATTACGGCAACTTCCCTGTAAATTTGGCTAAGTTTGATTAATTACTGCAAAAGTTATTAACGAGATTGGTGTGAAATTTGATTGAGTATTATTAAAAGTTACTCATTTAGACGTCAATTCAGACGTCAATTCTCAACCGTTTTCCATGTAGTTTTGTAGGCGACATCGGCTGTTATTACGGCAACTTCCCTGTAAATTTGGCTAAGTTTGATTAATTACTGCATAAGTTATTAATGAGATTGGTATGAAATTTGATTGAGTATTATTAAAAGTTACTCATTTAGACGTCAATTCAGACGTCAATTCTCAACCGTTTTCCATGTAGTTTTGTAGGCGACATCGGCTGTTATTACGGCAACTTCCGTGTAAATTTGGCGAAGTTTGATTAATTACTGCAAAATTTATTAATGAGATTGGTGTGAAATTTGATTGACTATTATTAAAAGTTATTCATTTAGACGTCAATTCAGACGTCAATTCTCAACCGTTTTCCATGTAGTTTCGCAGGCAACATCGGCTGTTATTACGGCAACTTCCCTGTAAATTTGGCTAAGTTTGATTAATTACTGCATAAGTTATTAATGAGATTGGTGTGAAATTTGATTGAGTATTATTAAAAGTTATTCATTTAGACGTCAATTCAGACGTCAATTCTCAACCGTTTTCCATGTAATATTGCAGGCACCATCGGCTAGTATTACGGCAACTGCCCTGTAAATTTGACGAAGTTTGATTAATTACTGCAAAAGTTATTAATGAGATTGGTGTGAAATTTAATTGAGTATTATTAAAAGTTATTCATTTAGACGTCAATTCAGACGTCAATTCTCAACCGTTTTCCATGTAGTTTTGTAGGCGACATCGGCTGTTATTACGGCAACTTCCCTGTAAATTTGGCTAAGTTTGATTAATTACTGCATAAGTTATTAATGAGATTGGTGTGAAATTTGATTGAGTATTATTAAAAGTTATTCATCTAGACGTCAATTCAGACGTCAATTCTCAACCGTTTTCCATGTAGTTTTGTAGGCGACATCGGCTGTTATTACGGCAACTTCCCTGTAAATTTGGCTAAGTTTGATTAATTACTGCATAAGTTATTAATGAGACTGGTGTGAAATTTGATTGAGTATTATTAAAAGTTATTCATTTAGACGTAAATTCAGACGTCAATTCTCAACCGTTTTCCATGTAGTTTTGTAGGCGACATCGGCTGTTATTACGGCAACTTCCCTGTAAATCTGGAGAAGTTTGATTAATATAAACTTGGCGAAGTTTTATTTTATACTGCGAAAATTATTAATGAGCTTGGTGTGAAAATTGATTGAGTATTATTAAAAGTTATTCATTTAGACGTCAATTCAGACGTCAATTCTCAACCGTTTTCCATGTAGTTTTGCAGGCAACATTGGCTGTTATTACGGCAACTTCCGTGTGAATTTGGCGAAGTTTGATTAATTACTGCATAAGTTATTAATGAGATTGGTGTGAAATTTGATTGAGTATTATTAAAAGTTATTCATTTAGACGTCAATTCAGACGTCAATTCTCAACCGTTTTCCATGTAATTTTGCAGGAACCATCGGCTAGTATTACGGCAACTTCCCTGTAAATTTGGCTAAGTTTGATTAATTACTGCATAAGTTATTAATGAGATTGGTGTGAAATTTGATTGAGTATTATTAAAAGTTACTCATTTAGACGTCAATTCAGACGTCAATTCTCAACCGTTTTCCATGTAGTTTTGTAGGCGACATCGGCTGTTATTACGGCAACTTCCCTGTAAATTTGGCTAAGTTTGATTAATTACTGCATAAGTTATTAATGAGATTGGTATGAAATTTGATTGAGTATTATTAAAAGTTACTCATTTAGACGTCAATTCAGACGTCAATTCTCAACCGTTTTCCATGTAGTTTTGTAGGCGACATCGGCTGTTATTACGGCAACTTCCCTGTAAATCTGGCGAAGTTTGATTAATGTAAACTTGGCGAAGTTTGATTTATTACTGCGAAAATTATTAAAGAGATTGGAGTGAAATTTGATTGATTATTATTAAAAGTTATTCATTTAGACGTCAATTCAGACGTCAATTCTCAACCGTTTTCCATGTAGTTTCGCAGGCAACATCGGCTGTTATTACGGCAACTTCCCAGTAAATTTGGCTAAGTTTGATTAATTACTGCATAAGTTATTAATGAGATTGGTGTGAAATTTGATTGAGTATTATTAAAAATTATTCATTTAGACGTCAATTCAGACGTCAATTCTCAACCGTTTTCCATGTAATATTGCAGGCACCATCGGCTAGTATTACAGCAACTGCCCTGTAAATTTGACGAAGTTTGATTAATTACTGCAAAAGTTATTAATGAGATTGGTGTGAAATTTAATTGAGTATTATTAAAAGTTATTCATTTAGACGTCAATTCAGACGTCAATTCTCAACCGTTTTCCATGTAGTTTTGTAGGCGACATCGGCTGTTATTACGGCAACTTCCCTGTAAATTTGGCTAAGTTTGATTAATTACTGCATAAGTTATTAATGAGATTGGTGTGAAATTTGATTGAGTATTATTAAAAGTTATTCATTTAGACGTCAATTCAGACGTCAATTCTCAACCGTTTTCCATGTAGTTTTGTAGGCGACATCGGCTGTTATTACGGCAACTTCCCTGTAAATTTGGCTAAGTTTGATTAATTACTGCATAAGTAATTAATGAGACTGGTGTGAAATTTGATTGAGTATTATTAAAAGTTATTCATTTAGACGTAAATTCAGACGTCAATTCTCAACCGTTTTCCATGTAGTTTTGTAGGCGACATCGGCTGTTATTACGGCAGCTTCCCTGTAAATCTGGAAAAGTTTGATTAATATAAACTTGGCGAAGTTTTATTTTATACTGCGAAAATTATTAATGAGCTTGGTGTGAAATTTGATTGAGTCTTATTAAAAGTTATTCATTTAGACGTCAATTCAGACGTCAATTCTCAACCGTTTTCCATGTAGTTTTGCAGGCAACATTGGCTGTTATTACGGCAACTTCCCTGTAAATTTGGCGAAGTTTGATTAATTACTGCAAAATTTATTAATGAGATTGGTGTGAAATTTGATTGACTATTATTAAAAGTTATTCATTTAGACGTCAATTCAGACGTCAATTCTCAACCGTTTTCCATGTAATTTTGCAGGCTCCATCGGCTGATATTACGGCAACTGCCCTGTAAATTTGGCGACGTTTGATTATTTACTGCAAATGTTATTAATGAGATTGGTGTGAAATTTGATTGAGTATTATTAAAAGTTATTCATTTAGACGTCAATTCACACGTCAATTCTCAACCGTTCTCGCTGTAGTTTTGCAGGCACCATCGGCTAGTATTACGGCAACTGCCCTGTAAATTTGACGAAGTTTGATTAATTACTGCAAAAGTTATTAATGAGATTGGTTTGAAAATTGATTGAGTATTATTAAAAGTTATTCATTTAGACGTCAATTCAGACGTCAATTCTCAACCGTTCTCGATGTAGTTTTGCAGGCACCATCGGCTGGTATTACGGCAACTGCCCTGTAAATTTGTCGAAGTTTGATTAATTACTGCAAAAGTTATTAATCAGATTGGTTTGAAAATTGATTGAGTATTATTAAAAGTTATTCATTTAGACGTCAATTCAGACGTCAATTCTCAACCGTTTTCCATGTAGTTTTGCAGGCAACATTGGCTGTTATCACGGCAACTACCCTGTAAATTTGGCTAAGTTTGATTAATTACTGCATAAGTTATTAATGAGATTGGTGTGAAATTTGATTGAGTATTATTAAAAGTTATTCATTTAGACGTCAATTCAGACGTCAATTCTCAACCGTTTTCCATGTAGTTTTGCAGGCAACATTGGCTGTTATTACGGCAACTTCCGTGTGAATTTGGCGAAGTTTGATTAATTACTGCATAAGTTATTAATGAGATTGGTGTGAAATTTGATTGAGTATTATTAAAAGTTATTCATTTAGACGTCAATTCAGACGTCAATTCTCAACCGTTTTCCATGTAATTTTGCAGGAACCATCGGCTAGTATTACGGCAACTTCCCTGTAAATTTGGCTAAGTTTGATTAATTACTGCATAAGTTATTAATGAGATTGGTGTGAAATTTGATTGAGTATTATTAAAAGTTACTCATTTAGACGTCAATTCAGACGTCAATTCTCAACCGTTTTCCATGTAGTTTTGTAGGCGACATCGGCTGTTATTACGGCAACTTCCCTGTAAATTTGGCTAAGTTTGATTAATTACTGCATAAGTTATTAATGAGATTGGTATGAAATTTGATTGAGTCTTATTAAAAGTTATTCATTTAGACGTCAATTCAGACGTCAATTCTCAACCGTTTTCCATGTAGTTTTGCAGGCAACATTGGCTGTTATTACGGCAACTTCCCTGTAAATTTGGCGAAGTTTGATTAATTACTGCAAAATTTATTAATGAGATTGGTGTGAAATTTGATTGACTATTATTAAAAGTTATTCATTTAGACGTCAATTCAGACGTCAATTCTCAACCGTTTTCCATGTAATTTTGCAGGCTCCATCGGCTGATATTACGGCAACTGCCCTGTAAATTTGGCGACGTTTGATTATTTACTGCAAAAGTTATTAATGAGATTGGTGTGAAATTTGATTGAGTATTATTAAAAGTTATTCATTTAGACGTCAATTCACACGTCAATTCTCAACCGTTCTCGCTGTAGTTTTTCAGGCACCATCGGCTAGTATTACGGCAACTGCCCTGTAAATTTGACGAAGTTTGATTAATTACTGCAAAAGTTATTAATGAGATTGGTTTGAAAATTGATTGAGTATTATTAAAAGTTATTCATTTAGACGTCAATTCAGACGTCAATTCTCAACCGTTCTCGATGTAGTTTTGCAGGCACCATCGGCTGGTATTACGGCAACTGCCCTGTAAATTTGTCGAAGTTTGATTAATTACTGCAAAAGTTATTAATCAGATTGGTTTGAAAATTGATTGAGTATTATTAAAAGTTATTCATTTAGATGTCAATTCAGACGTCAATTCTCAACCGTTTTCCATGTAGTTTTGCAGGCAACATTGGCTGTTATCACGGCAACTACCCTGTAAATTTGGCTAAGTTTGATTAATTACTGCATAAGTTATTAATGAGATTGGTGTGAAATTTGATTGAGTATTATTAAAAGTTATTCATTTAGACGTCAATTCAGACGTCAATTCTCAACCGTTTTCCATGTAGTTTTGCAGGCAACATTGGCTGTTATTACGGCAACTTCCGTGTGAATTTGGCGAAGTTTGATTAATTACTGCATAAGTTATTAATGAGATTGGTGTGAAATTTGATTGAGTATTATTAAAAGTTATTCATTTAGACGTCAATTCAGACGTCAATTCTCAACCGTTTTCCATGTAATTTTGCAGGAACCATCGGCTAGTATTACGGCAACTTCCCTGTAAATTTGGCTAAGTTTGATTAATTACTGCATAAGTTATTAATGAGATTGGTATGAAATTTGATTGAGTCTTATTAAAAGTTATTCATTTAGACGTCAATTCAGACGTCAATTCTCAACCGTTTTCCATGTAGTTTTGCAGGCAACATTGGCTGTTATTACGGCAACTTCCCTGTAAATTTGGCGAAGTTTGATTAATTACTGCAAAATTTATTAATGAGATTGGTGTGAAATTTGATTGACTATTATTAAAAGTTATTCATTTAGACGTCAATTCAGACGTCAATTCTCAACCGTTTTCCATGTAATTTTGCAGGCTCCATCGGCTGATATTACGGCAACTGCCCTGTAAATTTGGCGACGTTTGATTAATTACTGCAAAAGTTATTAATCAGATTGGTTTGAAAATTGATTGAGTATTATTAAAAGTTATTCATTTAGACGTCAATTCAGACGTCAATTCTCAACCGTTTTCCATGTAGTTTTGCAGGCAACATTGGCTGTTATCACGGCAACTACCCTGTAAATTTGGCTAAGTTTGATTAATTACTGCATAAGTTATTAATGAGATTGGTGTGAAATTTGATTGAGTATTATTAAAAGTTATTCATTTAGACGTCAATTCAGACGTCAATTCTCAACCGTTTTCCATGTAGTTTTGCAGGCAACATTGGCTGTTATTACGGCAACTTCCGTGTGAATTTGGCGAAGTTTGATTAATTACTGCATAAGTTATTAATGAGATTGGTGTGAAATTTGATTGAGTATTATTAAAAGTTATTCATTTAGACGTCAATTCAGACGTCAATTCTCAACCGTTTTCCATGTAATTTTGCAGGAACCATCGGCTAGTATTACGGCAACTTCCCTGTAAATTTGGCTAAGTTTGATTAATTACTGCATAAGTTATTAATGAGATTGGTGTGAAATTTGATTGAGTATTATTAAAAGTTACTCATTTAGACGTCAATTCAGACGTCAATTCTCAACCGTTTTCCATGTAGTTTTGTAGGCGACATCGGCTGTTATTACGGCAACTTCCCTGTAAATTTGGCTAAGTTTGATTAATTACTGCATAAGTTATTAATGAGATTGGTATGAAATTTGATTGAGTATTATTAAAAGTTACTCATTTAGACGTCAATTCAGACGTCAATTCTCAACCGTTTTCCATGTAGTTTTGTAGGCGACATCGGCTGTTATTACGGCAACTTCCGTGTAAATTTGGCGACGTTTGATTAATTACTGCAAAATTTATTAATGAGATTGGTGTGAAATTTGATTGACTATTATTAAAAGTTATTCATTTAGACGTCAATTCAGACGTCAATTCTCAACCGTTTTCCATGTAGTTTCGCAGGCAACATCGGCTGTTATTACGGCAACTTCCCTGTAAATTTGGCTAAGTTTGATTAATTACTGCATAAGTTATTAATGAGATTGGTGTGAAATTTGATTGAGTATTATTAAAAGTTATTCATTTAGACGTCAATTCAGACGTCAATTCTCAACCGTTTTCCATGTAATATTGCAGGCACCATCGGCTAGTATTACGGCAACTGCCCTGTAAATTTGACGAAGTTTGATTAATTACTGCAAAAGTTATTAATGAGATTGGTGTGAAATTTAATTGAGTATTATTAAAAGTTATTCATTTAGACGTCAATTCAGACGTCAATTCTCAACCGTTTTCCATGTAGTTTTGTAGGCGACATCGGCTGTTATTACGGCAACTTCCCTGTAAATTTGGCTAAGTTTGATTAATTACTGCATAAGTTATTAATGAGATTGGTGTGAAATTTGATTGAGTATTATTAAAAGTTATTCATCTAGACGTCAATTCAGACGTCAATTCTCAACCGTTTTCCATGTAGTTTTGTAGGCGACATCGGCTGTTATTACGGCAACTTCCCTGTAAATTTGGCTAAGTTTGATTAATTACTGCATAAGTTATTAATGAGACTGGTGTGAAATTTGATTGAGTATTATTAAAAGTTATTCATTTAGACGTAAATTCAGACGTCAATTCTCAACCGTTTTCCATGTAGTTTTGTAGGCGACATCGGCTGTTATTACGGCAACTTCCCTGTAAATCTGGAGAAGTTTGATTAATTACTGCATAAGTTATTAATGAGACTGGTGTGAAATTTGATTGAGTCTTATTAAAAGTTATTCATTTAGACGTCAATTCAGACGTCAATTCTCAACCGTTTTCCATGTAGTTTTGCAGGCACCATCGGCTAGTATTACGGCAACTGCCCTGTAAATTTGACGAAGTTTGATTAATTACTGCAAAATTTATTAATGAGATTGGTGTGAAATTTGATTGACTATTATTAAAAGTTATTCATTTAGACGTCAATTCAGACGTCAATTCTCAACCGTTTTCCATGTAATTTTGCAGGCTCCATCGGCTGGTATTACGGCAACTGCCCTGTAAATTTGGCGACGTTTGATTATTTACTGCAAAAGTTATTAATGAGATTGGTGTGAAATTTGATTGGGTATTATTAAAAGTTATTAATTTAGACGTCAATTCAGACGTCAATTCTCAACCGTTCTCGCTGTAGTTTTGCAGGCACCATCGGCTAGTATTACGGCAACTGCCCTGTAAATTTGACGAAGTTTGATTAATTACTGCAAAAGTTATTAATGAGATTGGTGTGAAATTTGATTGAGTATTATTAAAAATTATTCATTCAGACGTCAATTCAGACGTCAATTCTCAACCGTTTTCCATGTAGTTTCGCAGGCAACATCGGCTGTTATTACGGCAACTTCCCTGTAAATTTGGCTAAGTTTGATTAATTACTGCATAAGTTATTAATGAGATTGGTGTGAAATTTGATTGAGTATTATTAAAAATTATTCATTCAGACGTCAATTCAGACGTCAATTCTCAACCGTTTTCCATGTAATTTTGCAGGCACCATCGGCTAGTATTACGGCAACTGCCCTGTCAATTTGACGAAGTTTGATTAATTACTGCAAAAGTTATTAATGAGATTGGTGTGAAATTTGATTGAGTATTATTAAAAGTTATCCATTTAGACATTAATTCAGACGTCAATTCTCAACCGTTTTCCATGTAATTATGCAGGCACCATCGGCTGGTATTACGGCAACTGCCCTGTAAATTTAGCGAAGTTTGATTAATTACTGCAAAAGTTATTAATGAGATTGGTGTGAAATTTGATAGAGTATTATTAAAAGTTATTCATTTAGACGTCAATTCAGACGTCAATTCTCAACCGTTTTCCATGTAGTTTCGCAGGCAACATCGGCTGTTATTACGGCAACTTCCCTGTAAATTTGGCTAAGCTTGATTAATTACTGCATAAGTTATTAATGAGATTGGTGTGAAATTTGATTGAGTATTATTAAAAGTTATTCATTTAGACGTAAATTCAGACGTCAATTCTCAACCGTTTTCCATGTAGTTTTGTAGGCGACATCGGCTGTTATTACGGCAACTTCCCTGCAAATTTGGCTAAGTTTGATTAATTACTGCATAAGTTATTAATGAGATTGGTGTGAAATTTGATTGAGTATTATTAAAAGTTATCCATTTAGACATTAATTCAGACGTCAATTCTCAACCGTTTTCCATGTAATTTTGCAGGCACCATCGGCTGGTATTACGGCAACTGCCCTGTAAATTTAGCGAAGTTTGATTAATTACTGCAAAAGTTATTAATGAGATTGGTGTGAAATTTGATAGAGTATTATTAAAAGTTATTCATTTAGACGTCAATTCAGACGTCAATTCTCAACCGTTTTCCATGTAGTTTTGCAGGCAACATCGGCTGTTATTACGGCAACTTCTCTGTAAATTTGGCAAAGTTTGATTAATTACTGCAAAAGTTATTAATGAGATTGGTGTGAAATTTGATTGAGTATTATTAAAAGTTATTCATTTAGACGTCAATTCAGACGTCAATTCTCAACCGTTTTCCATGTAATTTTGCAGGCGCCATCGGCTGGTATTACGGCAACTGTCCTGTAAATTTGGCGAAGTTTGATTAATTACTGCAAAAGTTATTAATGAGATTTGTGTGAAATTTTATTGAGTATTATTAAAAGTTATTAATTTAGACGTCAATTCAGACGTCAATTCTCAACCGTTCTCGCTGTAGTTTTGCAGGCACCATCGGCTGGTATCACGGCAACTACCCTGTAAATTTGGCTAAGTTTGATTAATTACTGCATAAGTTATTAAAGAGATTGGTGTGAAATTTGATTGAGTATTATTAAAAGTTATTCATTTAGACGTCAATTCAGACGTCAATTCTGAACCGTTTTCCATGTAGTTTTGCAGGCACCATCGGCTGGTATTACGGCAACTTCCGTGTAAATTTGGCGAAATTTGCTTAATTACTGCAAAAGTTATTAGTGAGCTTGGTGTGAAATTTGATTGAGTATTATTAAAAGTTATTAATTTAGACGTCAATTCAGACGTCAATTCTCAACCGTTTTCCATGTAGTTTTGCAGGCAACATTGGCTGTTATTACGGCAACTTCCCTGTAAATTTGGCGAAGTTTGATTAATTACTGCAAAAGTTATTAATGAGAGTGGTGTGAAATTTGATTGATTATTATTAAAAGTTATTCATTTAGACGTCAATTCAGACGTCAATTCTCAACCGTTTTCCATGTAGTTTTGTAGGCAACATCGGCTAGTATTACGGCATCTTCCGTGTAAATTTGGCGAAATTTGCTTAATTACTGCAAAAGTTATTAGTGAGCTTGGTGTGAAATTTGATTGAGTATTATTAAAAGTTATTAATTTAGACGTCAATTCAGACGTCAATTCTCAACCGTTTTCCATGTAGTTTTGCAGGCAACATTGGCTGTTATTACGGCAACTTCCCTGTAAATTTGGCGAAGTTTGATTAATTACTGCAAAAGTTATTAATGAGATTGGTGTGAAATTTGATTGAGTATTATTAAAAGTTATTAATTTTAGACGTCAATTCAGACGTCAATTCTCAACCGTTTTCCATGTAGTTTTGCAGGCAACATTGGCTGTTATTACGGCAACTTCCCTGTAAATTTGGCGAAGTTTGATTAATTACTGCATAAGTTATTAATGAGATTGGTGTGAAATTTGATTGAGTATTATTAAAAGTTATTCATTTAGACGTAAATTCAGACGTCAATTCTCAACCGTTTTCCATGTAGTTTTGTAGGCGACATCGGCTGTTATTACGGCAACTTCCCTGCAAATTTGGCTAAGTTTGATTAATTACTGCATAAGTTATTAATGAGATTGGTGTGAAATTTGATTGAGTATTATTAAAAGTTATTCATTTAGACATTAATTCAGACGTCAATTCTCAACCGTTTTCCATGTAATTTTGCAGGCACCATCGGCTGGTATTACGGCAACTGCCCTGTAAATTTAGCGAAGTTTGATTAATTACTGCAAAAGTTATTAATGAGATTGGTGTGAAATTTGATAGAGTATTATTAAAAGTTATTCATTTAGACGTCAATTCAGACGTCAATTCTCAACCGTTTTCATGTAGTTTTGCAGGCAACATCGGCTGTTATTACGGCAACTTCTCTGTAAATTTGGCAAAGTTTGATTAATTACTGCAAAAGTTATTAATGAGATTGGTGTGAAATTTGATTGAGTATTATTAAAAGTTATTCATTTAGACGTCAATTCAGACGTCAATTCTCAACCGTTTTCCATGTAATTTGCAGGCACCATCGGCTGGTATCACGGCAACTGTCCTGTAAATTTGGCGAAGTTTGATTAATTACTGCAAAAGTTATTAATGAGATTTGTGTGAAATTTGATTGAGTATTATTAAAAGTTATTAATTTAGACGTCAATTCAGACGTCAATTCTCAACCGTTCTCGCTGTAGTTTTGCAGGCACCATCGGCTGGTATCACGGCAACTACCCTGTAAATTTGGCTAAGTTTGATTAATTAATGCATAAGTTATTAATGAGATTGGTGTGAAATTTGATTGAGTATTATTAAAAGTTATTCATTTAGACGTCAATTCAGACGGCAATTCTCAACCGTTTTCCATGTAGTTTTGTAGGCGACATCGGCTGTTATTACGGCAACTTCCCTGTAAATTTGGCGAAGTTTGATTAATGTAAACTTGGCGAAGTTTGATTTATTACTGCGAAAATTATTAAAGAGATTGGTGTGAAATTTGATTTATTATTATTAAAAGTTATTCATTTAGACGTCAATTCAGACGTCAATTCTCAACCGTTTTCCATGTAGTTTTGCAGGCACCATCGGCTGGTATTACGGCAACTTCCGTGTAAATTTGGCGAAATTTGCTTAATTACTGCAAAAGTTATTGGTGAGCTTGGTGTGAAATTTGATTGAGTATTATTAAAAGGTATTAATTTAGACGTCAATTCAGACGTCAATTCTCAACCGTTTTCCATGTAGTTTTGCAGGCAACATTGGCTGTTATTACGGCAACTTCCCTGTAAATTTGGCGAAGTTTGATTAATTACTGCAAAAGTTATTAATGAGAGTGGTGTGAAATTTGATTGATTATTATTAAAAGTTATTCATTTAGACGTCAATTCAGACGTCAATTCTCAACCGTTTTCCATGTAGTTTTGCAGGCACCATCGGCTAGTATTACGGCAACTTCCGTGTAAATTTGGCGAAATTTGCTTAATTACTGCAAAAGTTATTAGTGAGCTTGGTGTGAAATTTGATTGAGTATTATTAAAAGTTATTAATTTAGACGTCAATTCAGACGTCAATTCTCAACCGTTTTCCATGTAGTTTTGCAGGCAACATTGGCTGTTATTACGGCAACTTCCCTGTAAATTTGGCGAAGTTTGATTAATTACTGCAAATGTTATTAATGAGATTGGTGTGAAATTTGATTGAGTATTATTAAAAGTTATTCACTTAGACGTCAATTCAGACGTCAATTCTCAAACGTTTTCCATGTAATTTTGCAGGCAATTACGGCAACTTCCGTGTGAATTATGCGAAGTTTGATTAATTATTGCAGAAGTTATTAATGAGCTTGGTGTGAAATTTGATTTACTATTATTAAAAGGTATTCATTTAGACGTCAATTCCATGTAATTTTGCAGGCACCATCGGCTGGTATTACGGCAACTGCCCTGTAAATTTGGCGACGTTTGATTATTTACTGCAAAAGTTATTAATGAGATTGGTGTGAAAATTTGATTGAGTATTATTAAAAGTTATTCATTTAGACGTCAATTCAGACGTCAATTCTCAACCGTTTTCCATGTAATTTTGCAGGCACCATCGGCTAGTATTACGGCAACTTCCCTGTAAATTTGGCTAAGTTTGATTTATTACTGCATAAGTTATTAATGAGATTGGTGTGAAATTTGATTGAGTATTATTGAAAGTTATTCATTTAGACGTCAATTCAGACGTCAATTCTCAACTGTTTTCCATGTAGTTTTGTAGGCGACATCGGCTGTTATTACGGCAACTTCCCTGCAAATTTGGCTAAGTTTGATTAATTACTGCATAAGTTATTAATGAGATTGGTGTGAAATTTGATTGAGTATTATTAAAAGTTATTCATTTAGACGTCAATTCAGACGTCAATGCTCAACCGTTTTCCATGTAATTTTGCAGGCACCATCGGCTGGTATTACGGCAACTTCCCTGTAAATTTGGCGAAGTTTGATTAATTACTGCAAAAGTTATTAATGAGATTGGTGTGAAATTTGATTGAGTATTATTAAAAGTTATTCATTTAGACGTCAATTCAGACGTCAATTCTCAACTGTTTTCCATGTAATTTTGCAGGCACCATCGGCTGGTATTACGGCAACTTCCGTGTGAATTTGGCGAAGTTTGATTAATTATTGCAGAAGTTATTAATGAGCTTGGTGTGAAATTTGATTGAGTATTATTAAAAGTTATTCATTTAGACGTCAATTCAGACGTCAATTCTCAACCGTTTTCCATGTAATTTTGCAGGCACCATCGGCTGGTATTACGGCAACTGCCCTGTAAATTTGGCGACGTTTGATTATTTACTGCAAAAGTTATTAATGAGATTGGTGTGAAATTTGATTGAGTATTATTAAAAGTTATTAATTTAGACGTCAATTCAGACGTCAATTCTTAACCGTTTTCCATGTAATTTTGCAGGCACCATCGGCTAGTATTACGGCAACTTCCCTGTAAATTTGGCTAAGTTTGATTAATTACTGCATAAGTTATTAATGAGATTGGTGTTAAATTTGATTGAGTATTATTGAAAGTTATTCATTTAGACGTCAATTCAGACGTCAATTCTCAACTGTTTTCCATGTAGTTTTGTGGGCGACATCGGCTGTTATTACGGCAACTTCCCTGCAAATTTGGCTAAGTTTGATTAATTACTGCATAAGTTATTAATGAGATTGGTGTGAAATTTGATTGAGTATTATTAAAAGTTATTCATTTAGACGTCAATTCAGACGTCAATGCTCAACCGTTTTCCATGTAATTTTGCAGGCACCATCGGCTGGTATTACGGCAACTGCCCTGTAAATTTGGCGAAGTTTGATTAATTACTGCAAAAGTTATTAATGAGATTGGTTTGAAAATTGATTGAGTATTATTAAAAGTTATTCATTTAGACGTCAATTCAGACGTCAATTCTCAACCGTTCTCGATGTAGTTTTGCAGGCACCATCGGCTGGTATTACGGCAACTTCCGTGTGAATTTGGCGAAGTTTGATTAATTATTGCAGAATTTATAATGAGCTTGGTTTGAAATTTGATTGACTATTATTAAAAGTTATTCATTTAGGCGTCAATTCAGACGTCAATTCTCAACCGTTTTCCATGTAGTGTTGCAGGCAACATTGGCTGTTATTACGGCAACTTCCCTGTAAATTTGGCGAAGTTTGATTATTTACTGCTAAAGTTATTAATGAGATTGGTGTGAAATTTGATTGAGTATTATTAAAAGTTATTCATTTAGACGTCAATTCAGACGTCAATTCTCAACCGTTTTCCATGTAGTGTTGCAGGCAACATTGGCTGTTATTACGGCAACTTCCCTGTAAATTTGGCGAAGTTTGATTATTTACTGCAAAAGTTATTAATGAGATTGGTGTGAAATTTGATTGAGTATTATTAAAAGTTATTCATTTAGACGTCAATTCAGACGTCAATTCTCAACCGTTATCCATGTAATTTTGCAGGCACCACCGGCTGGTATTACGGCAACTGCCCTGTAAATTTGGCGAAGTTTGATT
This sequence comes from Flabesymbios commensalis, assembly GCA_964017125.1. Lineage (NCBI taxonomy): Eukaryota > Metazoa > Annelida > Polychaeta > Terebellida > Flabelligeridae > Flabesymbios > Flabesymbios commensalis. Next base: position 36,383 of record CAXHKU010000159.1, read on the forward strand.
AATTACTGCAAAAGTTATTGATGAGATTGGTGTGAAATTTGATTGAGTATTATTAAAAGTTATTAATTTAGACGTCAATTTAGACGTCAATTCTCAATCGTTCTCGATGTAGTTTTGCAGGCACCATCGGCTGGTATTACGGCAACTACCCTGTAAATTTGGCTAAGTTTGATTAATTACTGCATAAGTTATTAACGAGATTGGTGTGAAATTTGATTGAGTATTATTAAAAGTTATTCATTTAGACGTCAATTCAGACGGCAATTCTCAACCGTTTTCCATGTAGTTTTGTAGGCGTCATCGGCTGTTATTACGGCAACTTCCCTGTAAATTTGACGAAGTTTGATTAATGTAAACTTGGCGAAGTTTGATTTATTACTGCGAAAATTATTTAAGAGATTGGTGTGAAATTTAATTGATTATTATTAAAAGTTATTCATTTAGACGTCAATTCAGAAGTCAATTCTCAACCGTTTTCCATGTAGTTTTGCAGGCATCATCGGCTGGTATTACGGCAACTTCCGTGTAAATTTGGCGAAGTTTGCTTAATTACTGCAAAAGTTATTAATGAGCTTGGTGTGAAATTTGATTGAGTATTATTAAAAGTTATTAATTTAGACGTCAATTCAGACGGCAATTCTCAACCGTTTTCCATGTAGTTTTGTAGGCGACATCGGCTGTTATTACGGCAACTTCCCTGTAAATTTGGCGAAGTTTGATTAATGTAAACTTGGCGAAGTTTGATTTATTACTGCGAAAATTATTAAAGAGATTGGTGTTAAATTTAATTGATTATTATTAAAAGTTATTCATTTAGACGTCAATTCAGACGTCAATTCTCAACCGTTTTCCATGTAGTTTTGCAGGCATCATCGGCTGGTATTACGGCAACTTCCGTGTAAATTTGGCGAAGTTTGCTTAGTTACTGCAAAAGTTATTAATGAGCTTAGTGTGAAATTTGATTGAGTATTATTAAAAGTTATTCATTTAGACGTCAATAAAGACGTCAATTCTAAACCGTTTTCCATGTAGTTTTGCAGGCAACATTAGCTGTTATCACGGCAACTTCCGTGTGAATTTAGCGAAGTTTGATTAATTATTGCAGAAGTTATTAATGATCTTGGTGTGAAAATTGATTGACTATTATTAAAAGTTATTCATTTAGACGTCAATTCAGACGTCAATTCTCAATCGTTTTCCATGTAGTGTTGCAGGCAACATTGGCTGTTATTACGGCAACTTCCCTGTAAATTTGGCGAAGTTTGATTATTTACTGCAAAAGTTATTAATGAGATTGGTGTGAAATTTGATTGAGTATTATTAAAAGTTATTCATTTAGACGTCAATAAAGACGTCAATTCTAAACCGTTTTCCATGTAGTTTTGCAGGCAACATTAGCTGTTATCACGGCAACTTCCGTGTGAATTTAGCGAAGTTTGATTAATTACTGCAAAAGTTATTAATGAGATTGGTTTGAAAATTGATTGAGTATTATTAAAAGTTATTCATTTAGACGTCAATTCAGACGTCAATTCTCAACCGTTCTCGATGTAGTTTTGCAGGCACCATCGGCTGGTATTACGGCAACTTCCGTGTGAATTTGGCGAAGTTTGATTAATTATTGCAGAATTTATAATGAGCTTGGTTTGAAATTTGATTGACTATTATTAAAAGTTATTCATTTAGGCGTCAATTCAGACGTCAATTCTCAACCGTTTTCCATGTAGTGTTGCAGGCAACATTGGCTGTTATTACGGCAACTTCCCTGTAAATTTGGCGAAGTTTGATTATTTACTGCTAAAGTTATTAATGAGATTGGTGTGAAATTTGATTGAGTATTATTAAAAGTTATTCATTTAGACGTCAATTCAGACGTCAATTCTCAACCGTTTTCCATGTAGTGTTGCAGGCAACATTGGCTGTTATTACGGCAACTTCCCTGTAAATTTGGCGAAGTTTGATTATTTACTGCAAAAGTTATTAATGAGATTGGTGTGAAATTTGATTGAGTATTATTAAAAGTTATTCATTTAGACGTCAATTCAGACGTCAATTCTCAACCGTTATCCATGTAATTTTGCAGGCACCATCGGCTGGTATTACGGCAACTGCCCTGTAAATTTGGCGAAGTTTGATTAATTACTGCAAAAGTTATTAATGAGATTGGTGTGAAATTTGATTGAGTATTATTAAAAGTTATTAATTTAGACGTCAATTTAGACGTCAATTCTCAACCGTTCTCGATGTAGTTTTGCAGGCACCATCGGCTGGTATTACGGCAACTACCCTGTAAATTTGGCTAAGTGTGATTAATTACTGCATAAGTTATTAACGAGATTGGTGTGAAATTTGATTGAGTATTATTAAAAGTTATTCATTTAGACGTCAATTCAGACGGCAATTCTCAACCGTTTTCCATGTAGTTTTGTAGGCGACATCGGCTGTTATTACGGCAACTTCCCTGTAAATTTGGCGAAGTTTGATTAATGTAAACTTGGCGAAGTTTGATTTATTACTGCGAAAATTATTAAAGAGATTGGTGTTAAATTTAATTGATTATTATTAAAAGTTATTCATTTAGACGTCAATTCAGACGTCAATTCTCAACCGTTTTCCATGTAGTTTTGCAGGCATCATCGGCTGGTATTACGGCAACTTCCGTGTAAATTTGGCGAAGTTTGCTTAATTACTGCAAAAGTTATTAATGAGCTTAGTGTGAAATTTGATTGAGTATTATTAAAAGTTATTCATTTAGACGTCAATAAAGACGTCAATTCTAAACCGTTTTCCATGTAGTTTTGCAGGCAACATTAGCTGTTATCACGGCAACTTCCGTGTGAATTTAGCGAAGTTTGATTAATTATTGCAGAAGTTATTAATGATCTTGGTGTGAAAATTGATTGACTATTATTAAAAGTTATTCATTTAGACGTCAATTCAGACGTCAATTCTCAATCGTTTTCCATGTAGTGTTGCAGGCAACATTGGCTGTTATTACGGCAACTTCCCTGTAAATTTGGCGAAGTTTGATTATTTACTGCAAAAGTTATTAATGAGATTGGTGTGAAATTTGATTGAGTATTATTAAAAGTTATTCATTTAGACGTCAATAAAGACGTCAATTCTAAACCGTTTTCCATGTAGTTTTGCAGGCAACATTAGCTGTTATCACGGCAACTTCCGTGTGAATTTAGCGAAGTTTGATTAATTACTGCAAAAGTTATTAATGAGATTGGTTTGAAAATTGATTGAGTATTATTAAAAGTTATTCATTTAGACGTCAATTCAGACGTCAATTCTCAACCGTTCTCGATGTAGTTTTGCAGGCACCATCGGCTGGTATTACGGCAACTTCCGTGTGAATTTGGCGAAGTTTGATTAATTATTGCAGAATTTATAATGAGCTTGGTTTGAAATTTGATTGACTATTATTAAAAGTTATTCATTTAGGCGTCAATTCAGACGTCAATTCTCAACCGTTTTCCATGTAGTGTTGCAGGCAACATTGGCTGTTATTACGGCAACTTCCCTGTAAATTTGGCGAAGTTTGATTATTTACTGCTAAAGTTATTAATGAGATTGGTGTGAAATTTGATTGAGTATTATTAAAAGTTATTCATTTAGACGTCAATTCAGACGTCAATTCTCAACCGTTTTCCATGTAGTGTTGCAGGCAACATTGGCTGTTATTACGGCAACTTCCCTGTAAATTTGGCGAAGTTTGATTATTTACTGCAAAAGTTATTAATGAGATTGGTGTGAAATTTGATTGAGTATTATTAAAAGTTATTCATTTAGACGTCAATTCAGACGTCAATTCTCAACCGTTATCCATGTAATTTTGCAGGCACCATCGGCTGGTATTACGGCAACTGCCCTGTAAATTTGGCGAAGTTTGATTAATTACTGCAAAAGTTATTAATGAGATTGGTGTGAAATTTGATTGAGTATTATTAAAAGTTATTAATTTAGACGTCAATTTAGACGTCAATTCTCAACCGTTCTCGATGTAGTTTTGCAGGCACCATCGGCTGGTATTACGGCAACTACCCTGTAAATTTGGCTAAGTTTGATTAATTACTGCATAAGTTATTAACGAGATTGGTGTGAAATTTGATTGAGTATTATTAAAAGTTATTCATTTAGACGTCAATTCAGACGGCAATTCTCAACCGTTTTCCATGTAGTTTTGTAGGCGTCATCGGCTGTTATTACGGCAACTTCCCTGTAAATTTGACGAAGTTTGATTAATGTAAACTTGGCGAAGTTTGATTTATTACTGCGAAAATTATTAAAGAGATTGGTGTGAAATTTAATTGATTATTATTAAAAGTTATTCATTTAGACGTCAATTCAGAAGTCAATTCTCAACCGTTTTCCATGTAGTTTTGCAGGCATCATCGGCTGGTATTACGGCAACTTCCGTGTAAATTTGGCGAAGTTTGCTTAATTACTGCAAAAGTTATTAATGAGCTTGGTGTGAAATTTGATTGAGTATTATTAAAAGTTATTAATTTAGACGTCAATTTAGACGTCAATTCTCAAAAGTTCTCGATGTAGTTTTGCAGGCACCATCGGCTGGTATTACGGCAACTACCCTGTAAATTTGGCTAAGTTTGATTAATTACTGCATAAGTTATTAACGAGATTGGTGTGAAATTTGATTGAGTATTATTAAAAGTTATTCATTTAGACGTCAATTCAGACGGCAATTCTCAACCGTTTTCCATGTAGTTTTGTAGGCGACATCGGCTGTTATTACGGCAACTTCCCTGTAAATTTGGCGAAGTTTGATTAATGTAAACTTGGCGAAGTTTGATTTATTACTGCGAAAATTATTAAAGAGATTGGTGTTAAATTTAATTGATTATTATTAAAAGTTATTCATTTAGACGTCAATTCAGACGTCAATTCTCAACCGTTTTCCATGTAGTTTTGCAGGCATCATCGGCTGGTATTACGGCAACTTCCGTGTAAATTTGGCGAAGTTTGCTTAATTACTGCAAAAGTTATTAATGAGCTTAGTGTGAAATTTGATTGAGTATTATTAAAAGTTATTCATTTAGACGTCAATAAAGACGTCAATTCTAAACCGTTTTCCATGTAGTTTTGCAGGCAACATTAGCTGTTATCACGGCAACTTCCGTGTGAATTTAGCGAAGTTTGATTAATTATTGCAGAAGTTATTAATGATCTTGGTGTGAAAATTGATTGACTATTATTAAAAGTTATTCATTTAGACGTCAATTCAGACGGCAATTCTCAACCGTTTTCCATGTAGTTTTGTAGGCGACATCGGCTGTTATTACGGCAACTTCCCTGTAAATTTGGCGAAGTTTGATTAATGTAAACTTGGCGAAGTTTGATTTATTACTGCGAAAATTATTAAAGAGATTGGTGTGAAATATGATTGATTATTATTAAAAGTTATTCATTTAGACGTCCATTCAGACGTCAATTCTCAACCGTTTTCCATGTAGTTTTGCAGGCACCATCGGCTGGTATTACGGCAACTTTCGTGTAAATTTGGCAGTTTGCTTAATTACTGCAAAAGTTATTAATGAGCTTGGTGTGAAATTTGATTGAGTATTATTAAAAGTTATTCATTTAGACGTCAATTCAGACGTCAATTTCTCAACCGTTTTCCATGTAGTGTTGCAGGCAACATTGGCCTGTTATTACGGCAACTTCCCTGTAAATTTGGCGAAGTTTGATTATTAACTGCAAAAGTTATTAATGAGATTGGTGTGAAATTTGCTTGAGTATTATTAAAAGTTATTCATTTAGACGTCAATTCAGACGTTAATTCTCAACCGTTTTCCATGTAGTGTTGCAGGCAACATTGGCTGTTATTACGGCAACTTCCCTGTAAATTTGGCGAAGTTTGATTATTTACTGCAAAAGTTATTAATGAGATTGGTGTGAAATTTGATTGATTATTATTAAAAGTTATTCATTTAGACGTCAATTCAGACGTCAATTCTCAACCGTTTTCGATGTAGTTTTGCAGGCACCATCGGCTGGTATTACGGCAACTTTCGTGTAAATTTGGCGAAGTTTGCTTAATTACTGCAAAAGTTATTATTGAGCTTGGTGTGAAATTTGATTGAGTATTATTAAAAGTTATTCATTTAGACGTCAATTCAGACGTCAATTCTCAACCGTTTTCCATGTAGTTTTGCAGGCATCATCGGCTGGTATTACGGCAACTTCCGTGTAAATTTGGCGAAGTTTGCTTAATTACTGCAAAAGTTATTAATGAGCTTGGTGTGAAATTTGATTGAGTATTATTAAAAAGTTATTCATTTAGACGTCAATAAAGACGTCAATTCTAAACCGTTTTCCATGTAGTTTTGCAGGCAACATTAGCTGTTATCACGGCAATTTCCGTGTGAATTTAGCGAAGTTTGATTAATTATTGCAGAAGTTATTAATGATCTTGGTGTGAAAATTGATTGACTATTATTAAAAGTTATTCATTTAGACGTCAATTCAGACGTCAATTCTCAATCGTTTCCATGTAGTGTTGCAGGCAACATTGGCTGTTATTACGCAGCTTCCCTGTAAATTTGGCGAAGTTTGATTATTTACTGCAAAAGTTATTAATGAGATTGGTGTGAAATTTGATTGAGTATTATTAAAAGTTATTCATTTAGACGTCAATTCAGACGTCAATTCTCAACCGTTTTCCATGTAATTTTGCAGGCACCATCGGCTAGTATTACGGCAACTGCCCTGTAAATTTGGCGGAGTTTGATTAATTACTGCAAAAGTTATTAATGAGATTGGTTTTGAAAATTGATTGAGTATTATTAAAAGTTATTCATTTAGACGTCAATTCAGACGTCAATTCTCAACCGTTCTCGATGTAGTTTTGCAGGCACCATCGGCTGGTATTACGGCAACTTCCGTGTAAATTTGGCAAAGTTTGATTAATCATTGCAGAATTTATAATGAGCTTGGTGTGAAATTTTATTGACTATTATTAAAAGTTATTCATTTAGACGTCAATTCAGACGTCAATTCTCAACCGTTTTCCATGTAATTTTGCAGGCACCATCGGCTGGTATTACGGCAACTGCCCTGTAAATTTGGCGAAGTTTGATTAATTACTGCAAAAGTTATTAATGAGATTGGTGTGAAATTTGATTGAGTATTATTAAAAGTTATTAATTTAGACGTCTATTCAGACGTCAATTCTCAACCGTTCTCGATGTAAGTTTTGCAGGCACCATCGGCTGGTATTACGGCAACTACCCTGTAAATTTGGCTAAGTTTGATTAATTACTGCATAAGTTACTTAATGAGATTGGTGTGAAATTTGATTGAGTATTATTAAAAGTTATTCATTTAGACGTCAATTCAGACGGCAATTCTCAACCGTTTTCCATGTAGTTTTGTAGGCGACATCGGCTGTTATTACGGCAACTTCCCTGTAAATTTGGCGAAGTTTGATTAATGTAAACTTGGCGAAGTTTGATTTATTACTGCGAAAATTATTAAAGAGATTGGTGTGAAATATGATTGATTATTATTAAAAGTTATTCATTTAGACGTCAATTCAGACGTCAATTCTAAACCGTTTTCCATGTAGTTTTGCAGGCACCATCGGCTGGTATTACGGCAACTTTCGTGTAAATTTGGCGAAGTTTGCTTAATTACTGCAAAAGTTATTAATGAGCTTGGTGTGAAATTTGATTGAGTATTATTAAAAGTTATTCATTTAGACGTCAATTCAGACGTCAATTCTCAACCGTTTTCCATGTAGTGTTGCAGGCAACATTGGCTGTTATTACGGCAACTTCCCTGTAAATTTGGCGAAGTTTGATTATTTACTGCAAAAGTTATTAATGAGATTGGGTGAAATCTGATTGAGTATTATTAAAAATTATTCATTTAGACGTCAATTCAGACGTCAATTCTCAACCGTTTTCCATGTAATTTTGCAGGCACCATCGGCTGGTATTACGGCCACTGCCCTGTAAATTTGGCGAAGTTTGATTAATTACTACAAAAGTTATTAATGAGATTGGTGTGAAATTTGATTGAGTATTATTAAAAGTTATTAATTTAGACGTCAATTTAGACGTCAATTCTCAACCGTTCTCGATGTAGTTTTGCAGGCACCATCGGCTGGTATTACGGCAACTACCCTGTAAATTTGGCTAAGTTTGATTAATTACTGCATAAGTTATTAACGAGATTGGTGTGAAATTTGATTGAGTATTATTAAAAGTTATTCATTTAGACGTCAATTCAGACGGCAATTCTCAACCGTTCTCGATGTAGTTTTGCAGGCACCATCGGCTGGTATTACGGCAACTTCCGTGTAAATTTGGCAAAGTTTGATTAATTATTGCAGAATTTATAATGAGCTTGGTGTGAAATTTAATTGACTATTATTAAAAGTTATTCATTTAGACGTCAATTCAGACGTCAATTCTCAACCGTTTTCCATGTAATTTTGCAGGCACCATCGGCTGGTATTACGGCAACTGCCCTGTAAATTTGGCGAAGTTTGATTAATTACTGCAAAAGTTATTAATGAGATTGGTGTGAAATTTGATTGAGTATTATTAAAAGTTATTCATTTAGACGTCAATTCAGACGGCAATTCTCAACCGTTTTCCATGTAGTTTTGTAGGCGACATCGGCTGTTATTACGGCAACTACCCTGTAAATTTGGCTAAGTTTGATTAATGTAAACTTGGCGAAGTTTGATTTATTACTGCGAAAATTATTAAAGAGATTGGTGTGAAATATGATTGATTATTATTAAAAGTTATTCATTTAGACGTCAATTCAGACGTCAATTCTCAACCGTTTTCCATGTAGTTTTGCAGGCACCATCGGCTGGTATTACGGCAACTACCCTGTAAATTTGGCTAAGTTTGATTAATTACTGCATAAGTTATTAACGAGATTGGTGTGAAATTTGATTGAGTATTATTAAAAGTTATTCATTTAGACGTCAATTCAGACGGCAATTCTCAACCGTTCTCGATGTAGTTTTGCAGGCACCATCGGCTGGTATTACGGCAACTTCCGTGTAAATTTGGCAAAGTTTGATTAATTATTGCAGAATTTATAATGAGCTTGGTGTGAAATTTAATTGACTATTAATAAAAGTTATTCATTTAGACGTCAATTCAGACGTCAATTCTCAACCGTTTTCCATGTAATTTTGCAGGCACCATCGGCTGGTATTACGGCAACTGCCCTGTAAATTTGGCGAAGTTTGATTAATTACTGCAAAAGTTATTAATGAGATTGGTGTGAAATTTGATTGAGTATTATTAAAAGTTATTAATTTAGACGTCAATTCAGACGTCAATTCTCAACCGTTCTCGATGTAGTTTTGCAGGCACCATCGGCTGGTATTACGGCAACTACCCTGGAAATTTGGCTAAGTTTGATTAATTACTGCATAAGTTATTAATGAGATTGGTGTGAAATTTGATTGAGTATTATTAAAAGTTATTCATTTAGACGTCAATTCAGACGGCAATTCTCAACCGTTTTCCATGTAGTTTTGTAGGCGACATCGGCTGTTATTACGGCAGCTTCCCTGTAAATTTGGCGAAGTTTGATTAATGTAAACTTGGCGAAGTTTGATTTATTACTGCGAAAATTATTAAAGAGATTGGTGTGAAATATGATTGATTATTATTAAAAGTTATTCACTTAGACGTCAATTCAGACGTCAATTATCAACCGTTTTCCATGTAATTTTGCAGGCACCATCGGCTGGTATTACGGCAACTTTCGTGCAAATTTGGCGAAGTTTGCTTAATTACTGCAAAAGTTATTAATGAGCTTGGTGTGAAATTTGATTGAGTATTATTAAAAGTTATTCATTTAGACGTCAATTCAGACGTCAATTCTCAACCGTTTTCCATGTAGTTTTGCAGGCACCATCGGCTGGTATTACGGCAACTGCCCTGTAAATTTGGCGACGTTTGATTATTTACTGCAAAAAGTTATTAATGAGATTGGTGTGAAATTTGATTGAGTATTATTAAAAGTTATTCATTTAGACGTCAATTCAGACGTCAATTCTCAACCGTTTTCCATGTAGTGTTGCAGGCAACATTGGCTGTTATTACGGCAACTTCCCTGTAAATTTGGCGAAGTTTGATTATTTACTGCAAAAGTTATTAATGAGATTGGTGTGAAATTTGATTGAGTATTATTAAAAGTTATTCATTTAGACGTCAATTCAGACGTCAATTCTCAACCGTTTTCCATGTAGTTTTGCAGGCACCATCGGCTGGTATTACGGCAACTTTCGTGTAAATTTGGCGGAGTTTGCTTAATTACTGCAAAAGTTATTATTGAGCTTGGTGTGAAATTTGATTGAGTATTATTAAAAATTATTCATTTAGACGTCAATTCAGACGTTAATTCTCAACCGTTTTGCATGTAGTTTTGCAGGCAACATTGGCTGTTCTTACGGCAACTGCCCTGTAAATTTGGCGACGTTTGATTATTTACTGCAAAAGTTATTAACGAGATTGGTGTGAAATTTGATTGAGTATTATTAAAAGTTATTCATTTAGACGTCAATTCAGACGGCAATTCTCAACCGTTTTCCATGTAGTTTTGTAGGCGACATCGGCTGTTATTACGGCAACTTCCCTGTAAATTTGGCGAAGTTTGATTAATGTAAACTTGGCGAAGTTTGATTTATTACTGCGAAAATTATTAAAGGGATTGGTGTGAAATTTAATTGATTATTATTAAAAGTTATTCATTTAGACGTCAATTCAGACGTCAATTCTCAACCGTTTTCCATGTAGTTTTGCAGGCATCATCGGCTGTTATTACGGCAACTTCCGTGTAAATTTGGCGAAGTTTGCTTAATTACTGCAAAAGTTATTACTGAGCTTGGTGTGAAATTTGATTGAGTATTATTAAAAGTTATTCACTTAGACGTCAATACAGACGTCAATTCTAAACCGTTTTCCATGTAGTTTTGCAGGCAACATTGGCTGTTATCACGGCAACTTCCTAGTAAATTTGGCGAAGTCTGATTAATTACTGCAAAAGTTATTAATGAGATTGATGTGAAATTTGATTGAGTATTATTAAAAGTTATTCATTTAGACGTCAATTCAGACGTCAATTCTCAACCGTTTTCCATGTAGTTTTGCAGGCACCATCGGCTGGTATTACGGCAACTTTCGTGTAAATTTGGCGAAGTTTGCTTAATTACTGCAAAAGTTATTATTGAGCTTGGTGTGAAATTTGATTGAGTATTATTAAAAATTATTCATTTAGACGTCAATTCAGACGTCAATTCTCAACCGTTTTGCATGTAGTTTTGCAGGCAACATTGACTGTTCTTACGGCAACTGCCCTGTAAATTTGGCGACGTTTGATTATTTACTGCAAAAGTTATTAACGAGATTGGTGTGAAATTTGATTGAGTATTATTAAAAGTTATTCATTTAGACGTCAATTCAGACGGCAATTCTCAACCGTTTTCCATGTAGTTTTGTAGGCGACATCGGCTGTTATTACGGCAACTTCCCTGTAAATTTGGCGAAGTTTGATTAATGTAAACTTGGCGAAGTTTGATTTATTACTGCGAAAATTATTAAAGAGATTGGTGTGAAATATGATTGATTATTATTAAAAGTTTTTCATTTAGACGTCAATTCAGACGTCAATTCTCAACCGTTTTCCATGTAGTTTTGCAGGCACCATCGGCTGGTATTACGGCAACTTTCGTGTAAATTTGGCGAAGTTTGATTATTTACTGCAAAAGTTATTACTGAGCTTGGTGTGAAATTTGATTGAGTATTATTAAAAGTTATTCATTTAGACGTCAATTCAGACGTCAATTCTCAACCGTTTTCCATGTAGTTTTGCAGGCACCATCGGCTGGTATTACGGCAACTGCCCTGTAAATTTGGCTAAGTTTGATTAATTACTGCATAAGTTATTAACGAGATTGGTGTGAAATTTGATTGAGTATTATTAAAAGTTATTCATTTAGACGTCAATTCAGACGGCAATTCTCAACCGTTCTCGATGTAGTTTTGCAGGCACCATCGGCTGGTATTACGGCAACTTCCGTGTAAATTTGGCAAAGTTTGATTAATTATTGCAGAATTTATAATGAGCTTGGTGTGAAATTTAATTGACTATTAATAAAAGTTATTCATTTAGACGTCAATTCAGACGTCAATTCTCAACCGTTTTCCATGTAATTTTGCAGGCACCATCGGCTGGTATTACGGCAACTGCCCTGTAAATTTGGCGAAGTTTGATTAATTACTGCAAAAGTTATTAATGAGATTGGTGTGAAATTTGATTGAGTATTATTAAAAGTTATTAATTTAGACGTCAATTCAGACGTCAATTCTCAACCGTTCTCGATGTAGTTTTGCAGGCACCATCGGCTGGTATTACGGCAACTACCCTGGAAATTTGGCTAAGTTTGATTAATTACTGCATAAGTTATTAATGAGATTGGTGTGAAATTTGATTGAGTATTATTAAAAGTTATTCATTTAGACGTCAATTCAGACGGCAATTCTCAACCGTTTTCCATGTAGTTTTGTAGGCGACATCGGCTGTTATTACGGCAGCTTCCCTGTAAATTTGGCGAAGTTTGATTAATGTAAACTTGGCGAAGTTTGATTTATTACTGCGAAAATTATTAAAGAGATTGGTGTGAAATATGATTGATTATTATTAAAAGTTATTCACTTAGACGTCAATTCAGACGTCAATTATCAACCGTTTTCCATGTAATTTTGCAGGCACCATCGGCTGGTATTACGGCAACTTTCGTGCAAATTTGGCGAAGTTTGCTTAATTACTGCAAAAGTTATTAATGAGCTTGGTGTGAAATTTGATTGAGTATTATTAAAAGTTATTCATTTAGACGTCAATTCAGACGTCAATTCTCAACCGTTTTCCATGTAGTTTTGCAGGCACCATCGGCTGGTATTACGGCAACTGCCCTGTAAATTTGGCGACGTTTGATTATTTACTGCAAAAAGTTATTAATGAGATTGGTGTGAAATTTGATTGAGTATTATTAAAAGTTATTCATTTAGACGTCAATTCAGACGTCAATTCTCAACCGTTTTCCATGTAGTGTTGCAGGCAACATTGGCTGTTATTACGGCAACTTCCCTGTAAATTTGGCGAAGTTTGATTATTTACTGCAAAAGTTATTAATGAGATTGGTGTGAAATTTGATTGAGTATTATTAAAAGTTATTCATTTAGACGTCAATTCAGACGTCAATTCTCAACCGTTTTCCATGTAGTTTTGCAGGCACCATCGGCTGGTATTACGGCAACTTTCGTGTAAATTTGGCGGAGTTTGCTTAATTACTGCAAAAGTTATTATTGAGCTTGGTGTGAAATTTGATTGAGTATTATTAAAAATTATTCATTTAGACGTCAATTCAGACGTTAATTCTCAACCGTTTTGCATGTAGTTTTGCAGGCAACATTGGCTGTTCTTACGGCAACTGCCCTGTAAATTTGGCGACGTTTGATTATTTACTGCAAAAGTTATTAACGAGATTGGTGTGAAATTTGATTGAGTATTATTAAAAGTTATTCATTTAGACGTCAATTCAGACGGCAATTCTCAACCGTTTTCCATGTAGTTTTGTAGGCGACATCGGCTGTTATTACGGCAACTTCCCTGTAAATTTGGCGAAGTTTGATTAATGTAAACTTGGCGAAGTTTGATTTATTACTGCGAAAATTATTAAAGGGATTGGTGTGAAATTTAATTGATTATTATTAAAAGTTATTCATTTAGACGTCAATTCAGACGTCAATTCTCAACCGTTTTCCATGTAGTTTTGCAGGCATCATCGGCTGTTATTACGGCAACTTCCGTGTAAATTTGGCGAAGTTTGCTTAATTACTGCAAAAGTTATTACTGAGCTTGGTGTGAAATTTGATTGAGTATTATTAAAAGTTATTCACTTAGACGTCAATACAGACGTCAATTCTAAACCGTTTTCCATGTAGTTTTGCAGGCAACATTGGCTGTTATCACGGCAACTTCCTAGTAAATTTGGCGAAGTCTGATTAATTACTGCAAAAGTTATTAATGAGATTGATGTGAAATTTGATTGAGTATTATTAAAAGTTATTCATTTAGACGTCAATTCAGACGTCAATTCTCAACCGTTTTCCATGTAGTTTTGCAGGCACCATCGGCTGGTATTACGGCAACTTTCGTGTAAATTTGGCGAAGTTTGCTTAATTACTGCAAAAGTTATTATTGAGCTTGGTGTGAAATTTGATTGAGTATTATTAAAAATTATTCATTTAGACGTCAATTCAGACGTCAATTCTCAACCGTTTTGCATGTAGTTTTGCAGGCAACATTGACTGTTCTTACGGCAACTGCCCTGTAAATTTGGCGACGTTTGATTATTTACTGCAAAAGTTATTAACGAGATTGGTGTGAAATTTGATTGAGTATTATTAAAAGTTATTCATTTAGACGTCAATTCAGACGGCAATTCTCAACCGTTTTCCATGTAGTTTTGTAGGCGACATCGGCTGTTATTACGGCAACTTCCCTGTAAATTTGGCGAAGTTTGATTAATGTAAACTTGGCGAAGTTTGATTTATTACTGCGAAAATTATTAAAGAGATTGGTGTGAAATATGATTGATTATTATTAAAAGTTTTTCATTTAGACGTCAATTCAGACGTCAATTCTCAACCGTTTTCCATGTAGTTTTGCAGGCACCATCGGCTGGTATTACGGCAACTTTCGTGTAAATTTGGCGAAGTTTGATTATTTACTGCAAAAGTTATTACTGAGCTTGGTGTGAAATTTGATTGAGTATTATTAAAAGTTATTCATTTAGACGTCAATTCAGACGTCAATTCTCAACCGTTTTCCATGTAGTTTTGCAGGCACCATCGGCTGGTATTACGGCAACTGCCCTGTAAATTTGGCGACGTTTGATTATTTACTGCAAAAAGTTATTAATGAGATTGGTGTGAAATTTGATTGAGTATTATTAAAAGTTATTCATTTAGACGTCAATTCAGACGTCAATTCTCAACCGTTTTCCATGTAGTGTTGCAGGCAACATTGGCTGTTATTACGGCAACTTCCCTGTAAATTTGGCGAAGTTTGATTATTTACTGCAAAAGTTATTAATGAGATTGGTGTGAAATTTGATTGAGTATTATTAAAAGTTATTCATTTAGACGTCAATTCAGACGTCAATTCTCAACCGTTTTCCATGTAGTTTTGCAGGCACCATCGGCTGGTATTACGGCAACTTTCGTGTAAATTTGGCGGAGTTTGCTTAATTACTGCAAAAGTTATTATTGAGCTTGGTGTGAAATTTGATTGAGTATTATTAAAAATTATTCATTTAGACGTCAATTCAGACGTTAATTCTCAACCGTTTTGCATGTAGTTTTGCAGGCAACATTGGCTGTTCTTACGGCAACTGCCCTGTAAATTTGGCGACGTTTGATTATTTACTGCAAAAGTTATTAACGAGATTGGTGTGAAATTTGATTGAGTATTATTAAAAGTTATTCATTTAGACGTCAATTCAGACGGCAATTCTCAACCGTTTTCCATGTAGTTTTGTAGGCGACATCGGCTGTTATTACGGCAACTTCCCTGTAAATTTGGCGAAGTTTGATTAATGTAAACTTGGCGAAGTTTGATTTATTACTGCGAAAATTATTAAAGGGATTGGTGTGAAATTTAATTGATTATTATTAAAAGTTATTCATTTAGACGTCAATTCAGACGTCAATTCTCAACCGTTTTCCATGTAGTTTTGCAGGCATCATCGGCTGTTATTACGGCAACTTCCGTGTAAATTTGGCGAAGTTTGCTTAATTACTGCAAAAGTTATTACTGAGCTTGGTGTGAAATTTGATTGAGTATTATTAAAAGTTATTCATTTAGACGTCAATACAGACGTCAATTCTAAACCGTTTTCCATGTAGTTTTGCAGGCAACATTGGCTGTTATCACGGCAACTTCCTAGTAAATTTGGCGAAGTCTGATTAATTACTGCAAAAGTTATTAATGAGATTGATGTGAAATTTGATTGAGTATTATTAAAAGTTATTCATTTAGACGTCAATTCAGACGTCAATTCTCAACCGTTTTCCATGTAGTTTTGCAGGCACCATCGGCTGGTATTACGGCAACTTTCGTGTAAATTTGGCGAAGTTTGCTTAATTACTGCAAAAGTTATTATTGAGCTTGGTGTGAAATTTGATTGAGTATTATTAAAAATTATTCATTTAGACGTCAATTCAGACGTCAATTCTCAACCGTTTTGCATGTAGTTTTGCAGGCAACATTGACTGTTCTTACGGCAACTGCCCTGTAAATTTGGCGACGTTTGATTATTTACTGCAAAAGTTTTTAACGAGATTGGTGTGAAATTTGATTGAGTATTATTAAAAGTTATTCATTTAGACGTCAATTCAGACGGCAATTCTCAACCGTTTTCCATGTAGTTTTGTAGGCGACATCGGCTGTTATTACGGCAACTTCCCTGTAAATTTGGCGAAGTTTGATTAATGTAAACTTGGCGAAGTTTGATTTATTACTGCGAAAATTATTAAAGAGATTGGTGTGAAATATGATTGATTATTATTAAAAGTTTTTCATTTAGACGTCAATTCAGACGTCAATTCTCAACCGTTTTCCATGTAGTTTTGCAGGCACCATCGGCTGGTATTACGGCAACTTTCGTGTAAATTTGGCGAAGTTTGATTATTTACTGCAAAAGTTATTACTGAGCTTGGTGTGAAATTTGATTGAGTATTATTAAAAGTTATTCATTTAGACGTCAATACAGACGTCAATTCCAAACCGTTTTCCATGTAGTTTTGCAGGCAACATTGGCTGTTATCACGGCAACTTCCTAGTAAATTTGGCGAAGTCTGATTAATTACTGCAAAAGTTATTAATGAGATTGATGTGAAATTTGATTGAGTATTATTAAAAGTTATTCATTTAGACGTCAATTCAGACGTCAATTATCAACCGTTTTCCATGTAATTTTGCAGGCACCATCGGCTGGTATTACGGCAACTTTCGTGCAAATTTGGCGAAGTTTGCTTAATTACTGCAAAAGTTATTAATGAGCTTGGTGTGAAATTTGATTGAGTATTATTAAAAGTTATTCATTTAGACGTCAATTCAGACGTCAATTCTCAACCGTTTTCCATGTAGTTTTGCAGGCACCATCGGCTGGTATTACGGCAACTGCCCTGTAAATTTGGCGACGTTTGATTATTTACTGCAAAAGTTATTAATGAGATTGGTGTGAAATTTGATTGAGTATTATTAAAAGTTATTCATTTAGACGTCAATTCAGACGTCAATTCTCAACCGTTTTCCATGTAGTGTTGCAGGCAACATTGGCTGTTATTACGGCAACTTCCCTGTAAATTTGGCGAAGTTTGATTATTTACTGCAAAAGTTATTAATGAGATTGGTGTGAAATTTGATTGAGTATTATTAAAAGTTATTCATTTAGACGTCAATTCAGACGTCAATTCTCAACCGTTTTCCATGTAGTTTTGCAGGCACCATCGGCTGGTATTACGGCAACTTTCGTGTAAATTTGGCGGAGTTTGCTTAATTACTGCAAAAGTTATTATTGAGCTTGGTGTGAAATTTGATTGAGTATTATTAAAAATTATTCACTTAGACGTCAATTCAGACGTTAATTCTCAACCGTTTTGAATGTAGTTTTGCAGGCAACATTGGCTGTTCTTACGGCAACTGCCCTGTAAATTTGGCGACGTTTGATTATTTACTGCAAAAGTTATTAACGAGATTGGTGTGAAATTTGATTGAGTATTATTAAAAGTTATTCATTTAGACGTCAATTCAGACGGCAATTCTCAACCGTTTTCCATGTAGTTTTGTAGGCGACATCGGCTGTTATTACGGCAACTTCCCTGTAAATTTGGCGAAGTTTGATTAATGTAAACTTGGCGAAGTTTGATTTATTACTGCGAAAATTATTAAAGGGATTGGTGTGAAATTTAATTGATTATTATTAAAAGTTATTCATTTAGACGTCAATTCAGACGTCAATTCTCAACCGTTTTCCATGTAGTTTTGCAGGCATCATCGGCTGTTATTACGGCAACTTCCGTGTAAATTTGGCGAAGTTTGCTTAATTACTGCAAAAGTTATTACTGAGCTTGGTGTGAAATTTGATTGAGTATTATTAAAAGTTATTCATTTAGACGTCAATACAGACGTCAATTCTAAACCGTTTTCCATGTAGTTTTGCAGGCAACATTGGCTGTTATCACGGCAACTTCCTAGTAAATTTGGCGAAGTCTGATTAATTACTGCAAAAGTTATTAATGAGATTGATGTGAAATTTGATTGAGTATTATTAAAAGTTATTCATTTAGACGTCAATTCAGACGTCAATTCTCAACCGTTTTCCATGTAGTTTTGCAGGCACCATCGGCTGGTATTACGGCAACTTTCGTGTAAATTTGGCGAAGTTTGCTTAATTACTGCAAAAGTTATTATTGAGCTTGGTGTGAAATTTGATTGAGTATTATTAAAAATTATTCATTTAGACGTCAATTCAGACGTCAATTCTCAACCGTTTTGCATGTAGTTTTGCAGGCAACATTGACTGTTCTTACGGCAACTGCCCTGTAAATTTGGCGACGTTTGATTATTTACTGCAAAAGTTATTAACGAGATTGGTGTGAAATTTGATTGAGTATTATTAAAAGTTATTCATTTAGACGTCAATTCAGACGGCAATTCTCAACCGTTTTCCATGTAGTTTTGTAGGCGACATCGGCTGTTATTACGGCAACTTCCCTGTAAATTTGGCGAAGTTTGATTAATGTAAACTTGGCGAAGTTTGATTTATTACTGCGAAAATTATTAAAGAGATTGGTGTGAAATATGATTGATTATTATTAAAAGTTTTTCATTTAGACGTCAATTCAGACGTCAATTCTCAACCGTTTTCCATGTAGTTTTGCAGGCACCATCGGCTGGTATTACGGCAACTTTCGTGTAAATTTGGCGAAGTTTGATTATTTACTGCAAAAGTTATTACTGAGCTTGGTGTGAAATTTGATTGAGTATTATTAAAAGTTATTCATTTAGACGTCAATACAGACGTCAATTCCAAACCGTTTTCCATGTAGTTTTGCAGGCAACATTGGCTGTTATCACGGCAACTTCCTAGTAAATTTGGCGAAGTCTGATTAATTACTGCAAAAGTTATTAATGAGATTGATGTGAAATTTGATTGAGTATTATTAAAAGTTATTCATTTAGACGTCAATTCAGACGTCAATTCTCAACCGTTTTCCATGTAGTTTTGTATGCGACATCGGCTGTTATTACGGCAACTTCCCTGTAAATTTGGCGAAGTTTGATTAATGTAAACTTGGCGAAGTTTGATTTATTACTGCGAAAATTATTAAAGAGATTGGTGTGAAATATGATTGATTATTATTAAAAGTTTTTCATTTAGACGTCAATTCAGACGTCAATTCTCAACCGTTTTCCATGTAGTTTTGCAGGCACCATCGGCTGGTATTACGGCAACTTTCGTGTAAATTTGGCGAAGTTTGCTTAATTACTGCAAAAGTTATTACTGAGCTTGGTGTGAAATTTGATTGAGTATTATTAAAAGTTATTCATTTAGACGTCAATACAGACGTCAATTCCAAACCGTTTTCCATGTAGTTTTGCAGGCAACATTGGCTGTTATCACGGCAACTTCCTAGTAAATTTGGCGAAGTCTGATTAATTACTGCAAAAGTTATTAATGAGATTGATGTGAAATTTGATTGAGTATTATTAAAAGTTATTCATTTAGACGTCAATTCAGACGTCAATTATCAACCGTTTTCCATGTAATTTTGCAGGCACCATCGGCTGGTATTACGGCAACTTTCGTGCAAATTTGGCGAAGTTTGCTTAATTACTGCAAAAGTTATTAATGAGCTTGGTGTGAAATTTGATTGAGTATTATTAAAAGTTATTCATTTAGACGTCAATTCAGACGTCAATTCTCAACCGTTTTCCATGTAGTTTTGCAGGCACCATCGGCTGGTATTACGGCAACTGCCCTGTAAATTTGGCGACGTTTGATTATTTACTGCAAAAGTTATTAATGAGATTGGTGTGAAATTTGATTGAGTATTATTAAAAGTTATTCATTTAGACGTCAATTCAGACGTCAATTCTCAACCGTTTTCCATGTAGTGTTGCAGGCAACATTGGCTGTTATTACGGCAACTTCCCTGTAAATTTGGCGAAGTTTGATTACTTACTGCAAAAGTTATTAATGAGATTGGTGTGAAATTTGATTGAGTATTATTAAAAGTTATTCATTTAGACGTCAATTCAGACGTCAATTCTCAACCGTTTTCCATGTAGTTTTGCAGGCACCATCGGCTGGTATTACGGCAACTTTCGTGTAAATTTGGCGGAGTTTGCTTAATTACTGCAAAAATTATTATTGAGCTTGGTGTGAAATTTGATTGAGTATTATTAAAAATTATTCATTTAGACGTCAATTCAGACGTTAATTCTCAACCGTTTTGCATGTAGTTTTGCAGGCAACATTGGCTGTTCTTACGGCAACTGCCCTGTAAATTTGGCGACGTTTGATTATTTACTGCAAAAGTTATTAACGAGATTGGTGTGAAATTTGATTGAGTATTATTAAAAGTTATTCATTTAGACGTCAATTCAGACGGCAATTCTCAACCGTTTTCCATGTAGTTTTGTAGGCGACATCGGCTGTTATTACGGCAACTTCCCTGTAAATTTGGCGAAGTTTGATTAATGTAAACTTGGCGAAGTTTGATTTATTACTGCGAAAATTATTAAAGGGATTGGTGTGAAATTTAATTGATTATTATTAAAAGTTATTCATTTAGACGTCAATTCAGACGTCAATTCTCAACCGTTTTCCATGTAGTTTTGCAGGCATCATCGGCTGTTATTACGGCAACTTCCGTGTAAATTTGGCGAAGTTTGCTTAATTACTGCAAAAGTTATTACTGAGCTTGGTGTGAAATTTGATTGAGTATTATTAAAAGTTATTCATTTAGACGTCAATACAGACGTCAATTCTAAACCGTTTTCCATGTAGTTTTGCAGGCAACATTGGCTGTTATCACGGCAACTTCCTAGTAAATTTGGCGAAGTCTGATTAATTACTGCAAAAGTTATTAATGAGATTGATGTGAAATTTGATTGAGTATTATTAAAAGTTATTCATTTAGACGTCAATTCAGACGTCAATTCTCAACCGTTTTCCATGTAGTTTTGCAGGCACCATCGGCTGGTATTACGGCAACTTTCGTGTAAATTTGGCGAAGTTTGCTTAATTACTGCAAAAGTTATTATTGAGCTTGGTGTGAAATTTGATTGAGTATTATTAAAAATTATTCATTTAGACGTCAATTCAGACGTCAATTCTCAACCGTTTTGCATGTAGTTTTGCAGGCAACATTGACTGTTCTTACGGCAACTGCCCTGTAAATTTGGCGACGTTTGATTATTTACTGCAAAAGTTATTAACGAGATTGGTGTGAAATTTGATTGAGTGTTATTAAAAGTTATTCATTTAGACGTCAATTCAGACGGCAATTCTCAACCGTTTTCCATGTAGTTTTGTAGGCGACATCGGCTGTTATTACGGCAACTTCCCTGTAAATTTGGCGAAGTTTGATTAATGTAAACTTGGCGAAGTTTGATTTATTACTGCGAAAATTATTAAAGAGATTGGTGTGAAATATGATTGATTATTATTAAAAGTTTTTCATTTAGACGTCAATTCAGACGTCAATTCTCAACCGTTTTCCATGTAGTTTTGCAGGCACCATCGGCTGGTATTACGGCAACTTTCGTGTAAATTTGGCGAAGTTTGATTATTTACTGCAAAAGTTATTACTGAGCTTGGTGTGAAATTTGATTGAGTATTATTAAAAGTTATTCATTTAGACGTCAATACAGACGTCAATTCCAAACCGTTTTCCATGTAGTTTTGCAGGCAACATTGGCTGTTATCACGGCAACTTCCTAGTAAATTTGGCGAAGTCTGATTAATTACTGCAAAAGTTATTAATGAGATTGATGTGAAATTTGATTGAGTATTATTAAAAGTTATTCATTTAGACGTCAATTCAGACGTCAATTCTCAACGTCTTTTCCATGTAGTTTTGTATGCGACATCGGCTGTTATTACGGCAACTTCCCTGTAAATTTGGCGAAGTTTGATTAATGTAAACTTGGCGAAGTTTGATTTATTACTGCGAAAATTATTAAAGAGATTGGTGTGAAATATGATTGATTATTATTAAAAGTTTTTCATTTAGACGTCAATTCAGACGTCAATTCTCAACCGTTTTCCATGTAGTTTTGCAGGCACCATCGGCTGGTATTACGGCAACTTTCGTGTAAATTTGGCGAAGTTTGCTTAATTACTGCAAAAGTTATTATTGAGCTTGGTGTGAAATTTGATTGACTATTATTAAAAGTTATTCATTTAGATGTCAATTCAGACGTCAATTCTCAACCGTTTTCCATGTAGTGTTTGCAGCAACATTGGCTGTTCTTACGGCAACTGCCCTGTAAATTTGGCAGACGCTTGATTATTTACTGCAAAAGTTATTAATGAGATTGGTGTGAAATTTGATTGAGTATTATTAAAAGTTATTCATTTACACGTCAATTCAGACGTCAATTCTCAACTGTTTTCCATGTAATTTTGCAGGCACCATCGGCTGGTATTACGGCAACTTCCGTGTGAATTTGGCGAAGTTTGATTAATTATTGCAAAAGTTATTAATGAGATTGGTGTGAAATTTGATTGAGTATTATTAAAAGTTATTCATTTAGACGTCAATTCAGACGTCAATTCTCAACCGTTCTCGATGTAGTTTTGCAGGCACCATCGGCTGGTATTACGACAACTACCCTGTAAATTTGGCTAAGTTTGATTAATTACTGCATAAGTTATTAATGAGATTGGTGTGAAATTTGATTGAGTATTATTAAAAGTTATTCATTTAGACGTCAATTCAGACGGCAATTCTCAACCGTTTTCCATGTAGTTTTGTAGGCGACATCGGCTGGTATTACGGCAACTTTCGTGTAAATTTGGCGAGTTTGCTTAATTACTGCAAAAGTTATTAATGAGATTGGTGTGAAATTTGATTGAGTATTATTAAAAGTTATTCATTTACACGTCAATTCAGACGTCAATTCTCAACTGTTTTCCATGTAATTTTGCAGGCACCATCGGCTGGTATTACGGCAACATCCGTGTGAATTTGGCGAAGTTTGATTAATTATTGCAGAAGTTATTAATGAGCTTGGTGTGAAATTTGATTGACTATTATTAAAAGTTATTCATTTAGATGTCAATTCAGACGTCAATTCTCAACCGTTTTCCATGTAGTGTTGCAGGCAACATTGGCTGTTATTACGGCAACTTCCCTGTAAATTTGGCGAAGTTTGATTATTTACTGCAAAAGTTATTAATGAGATTGGTGTGAAATTTGATTGAGTATTATTAAAAGTTATTCATTTAGACGTCAATTCAGACGTCAATTCTCAACCGTTTTCCATGTAATTTTGCAGGCACCATCGGCTGGTATTACGGCAACTGCCCTGTAAATTTGGCGACGTTTGATTATTTACTGCAAAAGTTATTAATGAGATTGGTGTGAAATTTGATTGAGTAATTATTAAAAGTTATTCATTTAGACGTCAATTCAGACGTCAATTCTCAACCGTTTTCCATGTAATTTTGCAGGCACCATCGGCTGGTATTACGGCAACTGCCCTGTAAATTTGGCGACGTTTGATTATTTACTGCAAAAGTTATTAATGAGATTGGTGTGAAATTTGATTGAGTATTATTAAAAGTTATTCATTTAGACGTCAATTCAGACGTCAATTCTCAACCGTTCTCGATGTAGTTTTGCAGGCACCATCGGCTGGTATTACGACAACTACCCTGTAAATTTGGCTAAGTTTGATTAATTACTGCATAAGTTATTAATGAGATTGGTGTGAAATTTGATTGAGTATTATTAAAAGTTATTCATTTAGACGTCAATTCAGACGGCAATTCTCAACCGTTTTCCATGTAGTTTTGTAGGCGACATCGGCTGTTATTACGGCAACGTCCCTGTAAATTAGGCGAAGTTTGATTAATGTAAATTTGGCGAAGTTTGATTTATTACTGCGAAAATTATTAAAGAGATTGGTGTGAAATATGATTGATTATTATTAAAAGTTATTCATTTAGACGTCAATTCAGACGTCAATTCTCAACCGTTTTCCATGTAGTTTTGCAGGCACCATCGGCTGGTATTACGGCAACTTTCGTGTAAATTTGGCGAAGTTTGCTTAATTACTGCAAAAGTTATTAATGAGCTTGGTGTGAAATTTGATTGAGTATTATTAAAAGTTATTCATTTAGACGTCAATTCAGACGTCAATTCTCAACCGTTTTCCATGTAGTTTTGCAGGCACCATCGGCTGGTATTACGGCAACTGCCTGTAAATTTGGCGACGTTTGATTATTTACTGCAAAAGTTATTAATGAGATTGGTGTGAAATTTTATTGAGTATTATTAAAAGTTATTAATTTAGACGTCAATTTAGACGTCAATTCTCAACCGTTCTCGATGTAGTTTTGCAGGCACCATCGGCTGGTATTACGGCAACTACCCTGTAAATTTGGCTAAGTTTGATTAATTACTGCATAAGTTATTAACGAGATTGGTGTGAAATTTGATTGAGTATTATTAAAAGTTATTCATTTAGACGTCAATTCAGACGGCAATTCTCAACCGTTTTCCATGTAGTTTTGTAGGCGACATCGGCTGTTATTACGGCAACTTCCCTGTAAATTTGGCGAAGTTTGATTAATGTAAACTTGGCGAAGTTTGATTTATTACTGCGAAAATTATTAAAGAGATTGGTGTGAAATTTAATTGATTATTATTAAAAGTTATTCATTTAGACGTCAATTCAGACGTCAATTCTCAACCGTTTTCCATGTAGTTTTGCAGGCACCATCGGCTGGTATTACGGCAACTACCCTGTAAATTTGGCTAAGTTTGATTAATTACTGCATAAGTTATTAACGAGATTGGTGTGAAATTTGATTGAGTATTATTAAAAGTTATTCATTTAGACGTCAATTCAGACGGCAATTCTCAACCGTTTTCCATGTAGTTTTGCAGGCACCATCGGCTGGTATTACGGCAACTTTCGTGTAAATTTGGCGAAGTTTGCTTAATTACTGCAAAAGTTATTATTGAGCTTGGTGTGAAATTTGATTGAGTATTATTAAAAGTTATTCATTTAGACGTCAATTCAGACGTCAATTCTCAACCGTTTTCCATGTAGTTTTGCAGGCACCATCGGCTGGTATTACGGCAACTTTCGTGTAAATTTGGCGAAGTTTGCTTAATTACTGCAAAAGTTATTATTGAGCTTGGTGTGAAATTTGATTGAGTATTTTTAAAAGTTATTCATTTAGACGTCAATTCAGACGTCAATTCTCAACCGTTTTGCATGTAGTTTTGCAGGCAACATTGGCTGTTCTTACGGCAACTGCCCTGTAAATTTGGCGACGTTTGATTATTTACTGCAAAAGTTATTAACGAGATTGGTGTGAAATTTGATTGAGTATTATTAAAAGTTATTCATTTAGACGTCAATTCAGACGGCAATTCTCAACCGTTTTCCATGTAGTTTTGTAGGCGACATCGGCTGTTATTACGGCAACTTCCCTGTAAATTTGGCGAAGTTTGATTAATGTAAACTTGGCGAAGTTTGATTTATTACTGCGAAAATTATTAAAGAGATTGGTGTGAAATTTAATTGATTATTATTAAAAGTTATTCATTTAGACGTCAATTCAGACGTCAATTCTCAACCGTTTTCCATGTAGTTTTGCAGGCATCATCGGCTGTTATTACGGCAACTTCCGTGTAAATTTGGCGAAGTTTGCTTAATTACTGCAAAAGTTATTAATGAGCTTGGTGTGAAATTTGATTGAGTATTATTAAAAGTTATTCATTTAGACGTCAATACAGACGTCAATTCTAAACCGTTTTCCATGTAGTTTTGCAGGCAACATTGGCTGTTATCACGGCAACTTCCTAGTAAATTTGGCGAAGTCTGATTAATTACTGCAAAAGTTATTAATGAGATTGATGTGAAATTTGATTGAGTATTATTAAAAGTTATTCATTTAGACGTCAATTCAGACGTCAATTCTCAACCGTTTTCCATGTAGTTTTGTATGCGACATCGGCTGTTATTACGGCAACTTCCCTGTAAATTTGGCGAAGTTTGATTAATTTAAACTTGGCGAAGTTTGATATATTACTGCGAAAATTATTAAAGAGATTGGTGTGAAATATGATTGATTATTATTAAAAGTTTTTCATTTAGACGTCAATTCAGACGTCAATTCTAAACCGTTTTCCATGTAGTTTTGCAGGCACCATCGGCTGGTATTACGGCAACTTTCGTGTAAATTTGGCGAAGTTTGCTTAATTACTGCAAAAGTTATTATTGAGCTTGGTGTGAAATTTGATTGAGTATTATTAAAAGTTATTCATTTAGACGTCAATTCAGACGTCAATTCTCAACCGTTTTCCATGTAGTTTTGCAGGCAACATTGGCTGTTCTTACGGCAACTGCCCTGTAAATTTGGCGACGTTTGATTATTTACTGCAAAAGTTATTAAAGAGATTGGTGTGAAATTTGATTGAGTATTATTAAAAGTTATTCATTTACACGTCAATTCAGACGTCAATTCTCAACTGTTTTCCATGTAATTTTGCAGGCACCATCGGCTGGTATTACGGCAACTTCCGTGTGAATTTGGCGAAGTTTGATTAATTATTGCAGAAGTTATTAATGAGCTTGGTGTGAAATTTGATTGACTATTATTAAAAGTAATTCATTTAGATGTCAATTCAGACGTCAATTCTCAACCGTTTTCCATGTAGTGTTGCAGGCAACATTGGCTGTTATTACGGCAACTTCCCTGTAAATTTGGCGAAGTTTGATTTTTTACTGCAAAAGTTATTAATGAGATTGGTGTGAAATTTGATTGAGTATTATTAAAAGTTATTCATTTAGACGTCAATTGAGACGTCAATTCTCAACCGTTTTCCATGTAATTTTGCAGGCACCATCGGCTGGTATTACGGCAACTGCCCTGTAAATTTTGCGACGTTTGATTATTTACTGCAAAAGTTATTAATGAGATTGGTGTGAAATTTGATTGAGTATTATTAAAAGTTATTCATTTAGACGTCAATTTAGACGTCAATTCTCAACCGTTTTCCATGTAATTTTGCAGGCACCATCGGCTGGTATTACGGCAACTGCCCTGTAAATTTGGCGACGTTTGATTATTTACTGCAAAAGTTATTAATGAGATTGGTGTGAAATTTGATTGAGTATTATTAAAAGTTATTCATTTAGACGTCAATTCAGACGTCAATTCTCAACCGTTCTCGATGTAGTTTTGCAGGCACCATCGGCTGGTATTACGACAACTACCCTGTAAATTTGGCTAAGTTTGATTAATTACTGCATAAGTTATTAATGAGATTGGTGTGAAATTTGATTGAGTATTATTAAAAGTTATTCATTTAGACGTCAATTCAGACGGCAATTCTCAACCGTTTTCCATGTAGTTTTGTAGGCGACATCGGCTGTTATTACGGCAACGTCCCTGTAAATTTGGCGAAGTTTGATTAATGTAAATTTGGCGAAGTTTGATTTATTACTGCGAAAATTATTAAAGAGATTGGTGTGAAATATGATTGATTATTATTAAAAGTTATTCATTTAGACGTCAATTCAGACGTCAATTCTCAACCGTTTTCCATGTAGTTTTGCAGGCACCATCGGCTGGTATTACGGCAACTTTCGTGTAAATTTGGCGAAGTTTGCTTAATTACTGCAAAAGTTATTAATGAGCTTGGTGTGAAATTTGATTGAGTATTATTAAAAGTTATTCATTTAGACGTCAATTCAGACGTCAATTCTCAACCGTTTTCCATGTAATTTTGCAGGCACCATCGGCTGGTATTACGGCAACTGCCCTGTAAATTTGGCGACGTTTGATTATTTACTGCAAAAGTTATTAATGAGATTGGTGTGAAATTTGATTGAGTATTATTAAAAGTTATTAATTTAGACGTCAATTTAGACGTCAATTCTCAACCGTTCTCGATGTAGTTTTGCAGGCACCATCGGCTGGTATTACGGCAACTACCCTGTAAATTTGGCTAAGTTTGATTAATTACTGCATAAGTTATTAACGAGATTGGTGTGAAATTTGATTGAGTATTATTAAAAGTTATTCATTTAGACGTCAATTCAGACGGCAATTCTCAACCGTTTTCCATGTAGATTTGTAGGCGACATCGGCTGTTATTACGGCAACTTCCCTGTAAATTTGGCGAAGTTTGATTAATGTAAACTTGGCGAAGTTTGATTTATTACTGCGAAAATTATCAAAGAGATTGGTGTGAAATTTAATTGATTATTATTAAAAGTTATTCATTTAGACGTCAATTCAGACGTCAATTCTCAACCGTTTTCCATGTAGTTTTGGAGGCACCATCGGCTGGTATTACGGCAACTACCCTGTAAATTTGGCTAAGTTTGATTAATTACTGCATAAGTTATTAACGAGATTGGTGTGAAATTTGATTGAGTATTATTAAAAGTTATTCATTTAGACGTCAATTCAGACGGCAATTCTCAACCGTTTTCCATGTAGTTTTGTAGGCGACATCGGCTGTTATTACGGCAACTTCCCTGTAAATTTGGCGAAGTTTGATTAATGTAAACTTGGCGAAGTTTGATTTATTACTGCGAAAATTATTAAAGAGATTGGTGTGAAATATGATTGATTATTATTAAAAGTTATTCATTTAGACGTCAATTCAGACGTCAATTCTCAACCGTTTTCCATGTAGTTTTGCAGGCACCATCGGCTGGTATTACGGCAACTTTCGTGTAAATTTGGCGAAGTTTGCTTGATTACTGCAAAAGTTATTAATGAGCTTGGTGTGAAATTTGATTGAGTATTATTAAAAGTTATTCATTTAGACGTCAATTCAGACGTCAATTCTCAACTGTTTTCCATGTAGTTTTGCAGGCACCATCGGCTGGTATTACGGCAACTGCCCTGTAAATTTGGCGACGTTTGATTATTTACTGCAAAAGTTATTAATGAGATTGGTGTGAAATTTGATTGAGTATTATTAAAAGTTATTAATTTAGACGTCAATTCAGACGTCAATTCTAAACCGTTTTCCATGTAGTTTTGCAGGCAACATTGGCTGTTATCACGGCAACTTTCTAGTAAATTTGGCGAAGTCTGATTAATTACTGCAAAAGTTATTAATGAGATTGGTGTGAAATTTGATTGAGTATTATTAAAAGTTATTCATTTAGACATCAATTCAGACATCAATTCTCAACCGTTTTCCATGTAATTTTGCAGGCACCATCGGCTGGTATTACGGCAACTTCCGTGTGAATTTAGCGAAGTTTGATCAATTATTTCAGAAGTTATTAATGATCTTGGTGTGAAAATTGATTGACTATTATTAAAAGTTATTCATTTAGACGTCAATTCAGACGTCAATTCTCAATCGTTTTCCATGTAGTGTTGCAGGCAACATTGGCTGTTATTACGGCAACTTCCCTGTAAATTTGGCGAAGTTTGATTATTTACTGCAAAAGTTATTAATGAGATTGGTGTGAAATTTGATTGAGTATTATTAAAAGTTATTCATTTAGACGTCAATTCAGACGTCAATTCTCAACCGTTTTCCATGTAATTTTGCAGGCACCATCGGCTGGTATTACGGCAACTGCCCTGTAAATTTGGCGACGTTTGATTATTTACTGCAAAAGTTATTAATGAGATTGGTGTGAAATTTGATTGAGTATTATTAAAAGTTATTCATTTAGACGTCAATTCAGACGTCAATTCTCAACCGTTTTCCATGTAATTTTGCAGGCACCATCGGCTGGTATTACGGCAACTGCCCTGTAAATTTGGCGACGTTTGATTATTTACTGCAAAAGTTATTAATGAGATTGGTGTGAAATTTGATTGAGTATTATTAAAAGTTAATCATTTAGACGTCAATTCAGACGTCAATTCTCAACCGTTCTCGATGTAGTTTTGCAGGCACCATCGGCTGGTATTACGACAACTACCCTGCAAATTTGGCTAAGTTTGATTAATTACTGCATAAGTTATTAATGAGATTGGTGTGAAATTTGATTGAGTATTATTAAAAGTTATTCATTTAGACGTCAATTCAGACGGCAATTCTCAACCGTTTTCCATGTAGTTTTGTAGGCGACATCGGCTGTTATTACGGCAACGTCCCTGTAAATTTGGCGAAGTTTGATTAATGTAAATTTGGCGAAGTTTGATTTATTACTGCGAAAATTATTAAAGAGATTGGTGTGAAATATGATTGATTATTATTAAAAGTTATTCATTTAGACGTCAATTCAGACGTCAATTCTCAACCGTTTTCCATGTAGTTTTGCAGGCACCATCGGCTGGTATTACGGCAACTTTCGTGTAAATTTGGCGAAGTTTGCTTAATTACTGCAAAAGTTATTAATGAGCTTGGTGTGAAATTTGATTGAGTATTATTAAAAGTTATTCATTTAGACGTCAATTCAGACGTCAATTCTCAACCGTTTTCCATGTAGTTTTGCAGGCACCATCGGCTGGTATTACGGCAACTGCCCTGTAAATTTGGCGACGTTTGATTATTTACTGCAAAAGTTATTAATGAGATTGGTGTGAAATTTGATTGAGTATTATTAAAAGTTATTAATTTAGACGTCAATTTAGACGTCAATTCTAAACCGTTCTCGATGTAGTTTTGCAGGCACCATCGGCTGGTATTACGGCAACTACCCTGTAAATTTGGCTAAGTTTGATTAATTACTGCATAAGTTATTAACGAGATTGGTGTGAAATTTGATTGAGTATTATTAAAAGTTATTCATTTAGACGTCAATTCAGTCGGCAATTCTCAACCGTTTTCCATGTAGTTTTGTAGGCGACATCGGCTGTTATTACGGCAACTTCCCTGTAAATTTGGCGAAGTTTGATTAATGTAAACTTGGCGAAGTTTGATTTATTACTGCGAAAATTATTAAAGAGATTGGTGTGAAATTTAATTGATTATTATTAAAAGTTATTCATTTAGACGTCAATTCAGGCGTCAATTCTCAACCGTTTTCCATGTAGTTTTGCAGGCATCATCGGCTGGTATTACGGCAACTTCCGTGTAAATTTGGCGAAGTTTGCTTAATTACTGCAAAAGTTATTAATGAGCTTGATGTGAAATTTGATTGAGTATTATTAAAAGTTATTCATTTAGACGTCAATACAGACGTCAATTCTAAACCGTTTTCCATGTAGTTTTGCAGGCAACATTGGCTGTTATCACGGCAACTTTCTAGAAAATTTGGCGAAGTCTGATTAATTACTGCAAAAGTTATTAATGAGATTGGTGTGAAATTTGATTGAGTATTATTAAAAGTTATTCATTTAGACGTCAATTCAGACATCAATTCTCAACCGTTTTCCATGTAATTTTGCAGGCACCATCGGCTGGTATTACGGCAACTTCCGTGTGAATTTAGCGAAGTTTGATCAATTATTTCAGAAGTTATTAATGATCTTGGTGTGAAAATTGATTGACTATTATTAAAAGTTATTCATTTAGACGTCAATTCAGACGTCAATTCTCAATCGTTTTCCATGTAGTGTTGCAGGCAACATTGGCTGTTATTACGGCAACTTCCCTGTAAATTTGGCGAAGTTTGATTATTTACTGCAAAAGTTATTAATGAGATTGGTGTGAAATTTGATTGAGTATTATTAAAAGTTATTCATTTAGACGTCAATTCAGACATCAATTCTCAACCGTTTTCCATGTAATTTTGCAGGCACCATCGGCTGGTATTACGGCAACTTCCGTGTGAATTTAGCGAAGTTTGATCAATTATTTCAGAAGTTATTAATGATCTTGGTGTGAAAATTGATTGACTATTATTAAAAGTTATTCATTTAGACGTCAATTCAGACGTCAATTCTTAATCGTTTTCCATGTAGTGTTGCAGGCAACATTGGCTGTTATTACGGCAACTTCCCTGTAAATTTGGCGACGTTTGATTATTTACTGCAAAAGTTATTAATGAGATTGGTGTGAAATTTGATTGAGTATTATTAAAAGTTATTAATTTAGACGTCAATTTAGACGTCAATTCTCAACCGTTCTCGAGGTAGTTTTGCAGGCACCATCGGCTGGTATTACGGCAACTACCCTGTAAATTTGGCTAAGTTTGATTAATTACTGCATAAGTTATTAATGAGATTGGTGTGAAATTTGATTGAGTATTATTAAAAGTTATTCATTTAGACGTCAATTCAGACGTCAATTCTCAACCGTTTTCCATGTAATTTTGCAGGCACCATCGCCTAGTATTACGGCAACTGCCCTGTAAATTTGGCGGAGTTTGATTAATTACTGCAAAAGTTATTAATGAGATTGGCTTGAAAATTGATTGAGTATTATTAAAAGTTATTCATTTGGACGTCAATTCAGACGTCAATTCTCAACCGTTCTCAATGTAGTTTTGCAGGCACCATCGGCTGGTATTACGGCAACTTCCGTGTAAATTTGGCAAAGTTTGATTAATTATTGCAGAATTTATAATGAGCTTGGTGTGAAATTTAAATGACTATTATTAAAAGTTATTCATTTAGACGTCAATTCAGACGTCAATTCTCAACCGTTTTCCATGTAATTTTGCAGGCACCATCGGCTGGTATTACGGCAACTGCCCTGTAAATTTGGCGGAGTTTGATTAATTACTGCAAAAGTTATTAATGAGATTGGTGTGAAATTTGATTGAGTATTATTAAAAGTTATTAATTTAGACGTCAATTCAGATGTCAATTCTCAACCGTTCTCGCTGTAGTTTTGCAGGCACCATCGGCTGGTATTACGGCAACTACCCTGTAAATTTGGCGAAGTTTGCTTAATTACTGCAAAAGTTATTAATGAGCTTGATGTGAAATTTGATTGAGTATTATTAAAAGTTATTCATTTAGACGTCAATACAGACGTCAATTCTAAACCGTTTTCCATGTAGTTTTGCAGGCAACATTGGC